>JAUZSU010002553.1:0-11507 GCA_034780255.1 Parotocinclus maculicauda
ATATTTGATCACTTATTTTTTTGACATTTTAGGGGAAGCTGAGCTTCCCTTGCAGTCTTAGAGCAATCGCCACTGTAGAATACTGGTTTAAACTACATGGTTTGGTGGTTTTCAAAATTGAAATAAGTTAACACAACTTTGCAGAGAATAAACTTATATATGACATCTCTTTACAAACAAAAAAGCAGTTATATTAGTTTGCTTTTAAGAAAAGGGCACTTCTTTCTCCCAACAATGTGGTGGTCCTTCTATACCTTTGGATTGCATGGCAGTTACCAACTCTGGCAATATTGTGGAAAGAGGGAAGTATGCAGTCTACTAAATATGTACAATTCCCGGCAACCAGGTCAGTTAAGAGCTAATGCTAAGAAATGATTACATAATAAAATGTTCCAAAACATGCCAAACTATTGTAAAATTTTATATACCTGGACTTAGACTCGAAATGTTTTTGAGAATTTTAGCAGAAGGTGTCCTAAGTATATTTATTATACAGTTAAAGTTTAATATTATTAAAGTTTGTGGTTACCGAAAATTACACTAAAACCCTTCCCACCCTTTACGTTACAAAAGCCAACAGTGTAGTGAAAAACCTGTCCAATAGATTTTGGAACATCATTATGAGCTTGTTTTTAGACTGTTATTTCTGCCAAATGGCTTAAAATTTTAAATTAGCCAAATATGTTAATTCAGCAAATAAACGGCAATGGTAAATTAAAATCTGCATAAATACATCCCATCTATGCTCAACATAACATTATTTGACCAGGGGTGCCCAAACTATTGAAAACCACTGTGTAAAAATTCTTCATAAGAGCTATATAATAAACAAATTGCATACTTAATACAATCACTCCTACATCATTATTGTAGTTACTGTACACTGAATTGTATATTACAGTGGTGTTAATAAACAGCATGTCACACATTCACAGTGTATAAGTGCATGGTCCCTACAGTGAAACCCGTTTCTGGTGCGATGATGGTGTCACCATCAGCGTCTTAGATTGCAGCAACATCATGGCGACGATATATGTGATATTTAATGCTTACAGAATGGAGTGCACCCTCTCAGGCTGCTGTGGTGTTAGCCCAACTGGGAAAGGAATCTAAATTAAATATTATTCTTCCCCAGCTGTTTATTGCCAGTGTGATACATAGGATTCCGATGATGTTCATGACAATACCTGTCTTGGACTGAAGATAAAATGGAGTTCAGTTAGTTTGTAGAATATATGTTTATATACATAAAATATTAAATAGTTACAATAATCTCAAAAATAATGTCTAGGTTAATGGTACTCACCATGTCTGACACTTTTAGATAACCATAAGAGAACACTATGGCATTTGGAGGGGTTGCCACTGGAAGCATGAACGCAAAAGATGCACTGAGGGTGCAGGGAATCATGATGTACAATGGATTTACACCTATGGACTGGCACTGTTAAATGAAAGATTATCTGTTAGGATTCTGCTGTATCTAAAACACTTTAGAAACAAAAATGCTCTTACAGCTCAAGTCTTAACGAAAACACCTGTACATATATAGACAACTGTAACTCAAATTTAGATTGCTAGATGTATATAAAAACTAGCAAGCAAATGTTGTAGAATCTGCAAAATATCAAATAAAACCTCAATAAGTTACATCTTAACTTCAGTTTAAGATAAGCATTAAAGGAAGGCAGGTATCTGTGTTTTGTTGACTAAAAATATGGTATTTATAACAAGTGTTTGGTAAGTTTAAGAGCAATAAAAATCCTGAAGTTTGCAGTGGAGTTAGTTTTTATTAGACAGATTATATAATCTGTTAAATGTGATCACAATAGTATGGATTAATCTCCCATTAGCATCCATCCTGAAACCCTGGGAAAAATCTTCCACAGAGTTGCTCTGCTGCAGGTTGAAAAAAATGTAAGCACAACTTACTGTACGCTTTGTGTTAGCAAAGCAATATTTTTTTACATTGTTAATAAGTTCCTACTACATTAACTGCATTTTTATGATTTTGAATGAATGATCCAGGTCTGGAGAACATGAAGCCAGTATATGTATTGAGGCATGTTGTTGATGAGATGTGCAAGGTAGGGCCTTGCATTAACATCCATGAAAATAAAGTTGTTTCAAACTGCTCCAGCAGAGGGTACCACTATAGGGTGCAGGACCTCATCTCAGTATCTGACAGCAGTCAGCGACCCATTTCTGATGTTGTGGAGCTCAGTACAACCACCAATGCTGATGCCAGTGGAGACCATGATTCCACCACCACTGAAGGAGTCTCTTTCTCGCATGTTCCTCGTTCATGCCACATCAGGACACAAAGATTGTTAGGCTGCAAACTGAACCATGACTCATCACAGAAGAGGACAGTTGACCGCTCATCACGGGTCCAATAACAATGCTCATCAGCCCACCTTCTACGGGTTCTACAGTGTTCAGCAGATAACGGAAACCATTGGGCATGCAGTCCAACACAAAGGAGCTGATTTAGTATGGTCTGGGTGCATATCCATCATCCCGTGAAATCAAGAAACTGTCCCCGCAACTCTGTTGCATTGCTCCACCTGCTCCTTCTTGAAAATAAAGTCAAGTAGGGGTCATTTCTTGCTGTTGTGGCAGCTGGGCGACCCTGCACTAGTCTTTTTCGTACTGTTCCAGTATCTTAAAAGCAATTTCACAGTCTGCTAATTATGCTTTGGGATTTTCCAAGTGCTGTTGCCACTGTTGTCTGTGATTGAGACCTTCAAGAAGAGAGCTGAAAAGAGTTTCAAGACGTGCATGCTCTGCAATGCATTGCAAGGGCTGGGAAATTGCAGCATGTGCACTTTCCAGATCAGGAAACATTTAGATACTCCAGCACTTTCAACCTTTTAGATAGTGCATTTACACTAATTAAATAAAAGCTGTTTTTGCATCTCATTTGCATTATAGAACAACTTTGTATGACTTGTCGATTGCTTTTCTGATATTCTTAGTTAATTAAAAAACAAAGATCAAATGCGTATTTTTTTATTGCTTCGCTTCGTATTTAGCTTTTTTTGTGATCAGTGTATTTTGATAAGTGGTTAAACACAAATAATATTATGTACTTTGAAATGTGTATAGTTGTGGTCAACATTATTGGCACCCCTGAATATTAAGTATACAATGTAAAATATCTCCTAAAAAAGTGTTTAGTTAAACAAGCATTTTAACTTGTTTAACCATATGCTTAATACAGAAAGGCACAAGGCACATACTTAACAAAACGGCATCAACGGTTTGAAACATTATCAAGACGTTTGCTACTCATGGAACAGTCAAGAACCTTACAGAATGTGGTGTAAAGATAAACATTGATGAGAGAACCCGATGAACATTGGTTCAAAAAGAAATCAAACACAACATACAGAGAATCTCAGGCTGGAAACATCTTGAGTGTTGGTTTCAACCTGTACTATGCACAATGAACAAAGCAGGGCTCTATGGTGATGAGTAAAGAGGACCCCACTGATTAAACAAAGGCATTAAAAAGGGTGACTGAACTTTGCCAAAGCTTATGTAGATCAGCCACAGTCTTTCTGGGAAAATGTTTTATTGACTAATTAAACAAATGTATAATGTAAAGTGCTTCCTATCCACAGTGCAGAATGTGGGAGGATCCTTAATGTTGTTGTGCTGCTTTACTGTATCTAGAACTGGAGGCTTTGAATGCATTTCAGGAAAAAATGAAATCAGAGAATGATCAGAGCATTTCAGTGAAAATACTCTCAAGTGCACGAAAACTAGGTTTGAGTCAAACAACATGGGTAACAAGATAATATCCCAAATAGTATACATGATAGTACACACGGATATTTCAGAAGGGAAAAAAAGATAAACTAAAAGATAAAATGTAAACTGGCTAGAAATTAGTCTCAATCCAACTGAAAACCTTTGAAGAAAGCAGAATTGTGGTATTAGGGAAAGAAGCCTTGTAAAAATTCAAAAGCTTGAGAGAGCAGCAGTGGAAGAGTAGAGATATGGAAATATGGAGGATGATATTATTGCCAAAGGTTGTGCAACCATTTATTAATAGATGCCTTTAATCCTGTCTATGTCATGAACCTGATGTTTCTTTTTTTGAAATGACTGTGTGTTTGTTGACAGGTCAACTCTTTTGTTGAACGCACATTATTATATAAAATATTCTAAAATATTCTAAAGATACAAAGTTTGTACATTGTACATTGACTTATTCCTGAAGATATTTTTATTATACTAAACAATCAAGGGTGACAATAATGTTTAATACATTTGTAAGTGAGGTACTTTGGTACTTTATACATCACTGCTACATGAGTAGAGATCATAAGCTCTGGCCCCATTCAGCTCTCTCTATTCAGAGACTCTCTTCACAGTGGCCTACATTCATTAAGACATGGCAGTGTATGCCAGAAGCTTTACAATGGCAAGAACGATAGGTGAAAGCCCACAAGTGGGGGTGGAGGTTTAAAGAGACATGTCTGTGTTAAAGTCTGGAGAAGTGAACAGGTCCTTTAAGTAGCTACAATCTTTGCCCTCTTTGTATATACACTAGTGTTCCCACATTCAGGATTTTGGGGCAGGTCAGGTGCGTGTCCTGAAGAACAGAAGACACTGGCCTAAGTGTGCGCTGAACAGAACTTCAAACCATTGCAGTATGAGCAGGCAATCCAGAAAACTGCATTCAGACAAAGCCAATCTTGTCTGCATGTGATGCTCAGCCTGGCTAGAAGGTCAGCATAGTGGTGGGCTAGTGTAGTAGCACCATTCTGTGTAATATATGATTTTAATGATCTCAACCTTTTAAACCATATGTGTATGAGTAACAAAAGGTGGTTCCGTACCATAGAAGCGAGGATAGACAGGAACAGGGTGGCTGTGGCCACGTTGCTGGTGCACTCAGTGAAAGTGGCTATCATTAGGCACATGATAATTGCAATAGCCCATGCAGGAATGGTCTGAAGTGGAGTCATCTGATCTCCGAGCCATTGTGACAAACCTGCGTCCTTTGTATTTGGAGACATGTGCAAGGAGTTAAAACCTAAGTATACCTTATATGGACATACACATACATTGGACAAGATTATCTATTTCCCATTGCATGTACAGATAAAATTGTGGTAAATATACATTTTCTGTACATTTTACCTCGCTGCCTTTAGCCAAAGCAAAGCCTCCTCCAAGCAGCAGTATTATGCTCCATGGCATCTTCTTCTGAATAACCTGCCAGGTCAGCAAAGCTGATCTTGGTTCAGTTTCCGACTGGGTAGCTGAAACAGAATGTGGATAATTAACCCAGCAAAACTGAATTTTTATTCTAATTTTTCTAAATGTCAATTTCAAAACACTGATTCTGATCCAGGCCTTAAAGAGATGCCATTCATGCCAGATAAGAAAAGGCAACTGAGGCTTTTTTCTAGTGTTTTTGTCTAGTGGCATAAGATAACTTTGGTAGGTTATAGAGATTTCCTTCATTTGTAAACACTTTGGCTATAGACTGACTACTGTAAAGATCAGAATACTTTACAGATTACTATTCCTATTACATGAATGTTTTGGGTTTTTCAGAGTAGACTCAGACTTTGTGTGTCTTGCTTGCTGGAGAATTGGATAAATTCAAAAAAATATTGATTACTGCAATTTAGATGTTTAATATTTTTATTATAACCTCAAAACATGTTACCCCCAGTGCAAATATGGGGCTGTAGAATATAGGACTGGGAGTTTAATAAATAAATAAACAGGAATCAGTTCATTTAATTCTGAAACACTGACTTATATTTGATGCTCATTTGTTATCTTTCAGAGTGCTTACCTATGTCCAAGCTTTGTTGCCTCCAAAAACATAGGCAGGGGGGTTTAGATGGCAGCACAAAGAGCAGAGAAGCTACAAACACAGCCACAGTTGCATCTGTTACATACCTGTCCAAACGATGATCAGACATGTTAGAATATAGAGATGAAATGTTCCAAGATAAAGACCTTTTTTCACAAATTGTTATGGACTGTTGAGTATACTATTGTCCTTAAAGATATCAGATTACTGTGGAAAAAGTTGCAGATTGTACATGATTGTATTAAAGTCAGTGGGTTTGAGAATGGCTTGTGACAGCATGGAAGTTGGATTATTGACCATTGCACCACTCTGTACACAACCTCTGTTTGCAGATAGTTTCCGGTTTGAAATTCCATTCACAAATCCTAAGACATTTGACCTAGATAAGGGATCATCACCACATCATCTAATAGGAGAACACACATTAGTGCATCAAACTAAAGATCAGTCTGTGAGTTTGTCTCTCTTGTGCAATTTAGGAAACTCGTTTGTGGAGGAACAAAAAACATGCCAAATCTGTCTTTGTTCTGTTTGGTTTGTACTTTGATTTTGTTTCTTACATTGGAAGCTTTTTTATTTCTGTTCTAATCTTGCTGTACCTCTTCTGATGACGTGAGAATGAGTGCACTTTGCTCTCTCTTTTTTTTTTGCTAAACTGTGAACAAACATCCTTTTCTATAATGTGTCTATGTGTCCACCTTTATTAGGAAATCATGTTGTTCACTGAAGGTCATATTATACAGACTAACTAATGCTTACTCACTGACTGACACACATAATTACACATGTATAAACTAAAACTAAGAATAAAAATACACTGCTCACATTAGGGATATTTAATTATTGGATATTTCATTTTTAAATATCCATTATTTTTTGTGAGCAGTATATAAACTGGGGTGCAGTCACACAACCTTGCTTAACCACATGCTTTGATTGCATTCACCTGCTCACTACAACTTTTCAAGCTACGTTAATGCATGCAGAAAAAAAGAAATTAACTATACTGTAGTATAAATTGTGTGTGCACACGTACTCTTTTTCCCCATTGAAGAGCCGGGTTGCCCAACCGTCCACAAAGCCTGGGTCACGCGTGAACCACAGTACCACTAGCAGGATGAAGACTGTTAAAACACTTATTTCTCCAAAAGACATGGTGCCGAGCCGTTGATGTTCATCACGGATGACGTTATATGCAGCAATCTCCTTCTCTGTCTTGACTGTGCCACAGCCCCATGTTTTTCTGAAGCTATTAAGAAATAAAGCATAAAAGATACAGAGAAAATGAGTAAAGTAGCTTTTGAGTAGTTTTTAAACACTAGTCAACTATGTAGTGGTGTGATATTTTATGACAGTAGATATGTCACAGGTAGGTGATATAAGATGTAAGTGATAACCCTCACTTGAATCCTAGGAAAACAAACTGTAACCAGATCCAGGCCGCCAACAACATTATAACCATGTTAGGAAAGGCAAATCCAAACCAGGAGGCAAAGTTCACAACATCTGGGTTTTCTGGGAAAAGCCTGAGAAGATTTAGAATGTTCTGTTACAGACTGTTATCTGTTAACTTAAAGCTAGGCTTTAGTAGCAACGACTGTTTAGATTCCAATCTTGTGTGTATAGAGAGAATAGTGACATCAGACCTACTCGCTTAACTGTCCGATGAGGACCAGGTTAGGTCCAGTGCCAGTGAGTGTGGCAGTTCCCCCAATGCTGGCAGCATAGCACACACAGAGTGTCATGCCCTTACACATCTTCAGCTTCTCTTTGGCTTCTCTGTGCCATTCTGCTGTGTCCACTTCCAGGTTGTTCACAACCACTACACATGGGATTAATCCATATATAACACAATTACATAAAATAAAGTACATTTAACAAGTAAGGTGATCACACAAAAATGAAATCAAGGCTCAGGGATGATTCTTACCCTGGCCATCGGCCTGCTTCTCTGGCAGTTTCTCACTAAGTTCTGGAGGAGGACCATCTCCAGCTTTCTCTTCTCCTGGCATGTTGTTGAGCTGTTGTAACACTGCTTGCACTATGGGAACCATCATGGCCGTGGTGGCAGTATTACTGATCCACATGGACAGGAACGCCGTCACGCTCATAAATCCTAACATCAGTCTGCACCAAAATGCAACGGGAATCCAAGGTAACAAATACACAGCCCAAAATTCTCTCTTAATCGCTTCTTTATAAATTCCAGCATTGTACTAATGAAACGTGTAATGTATATTTAGTGATGTACTCCAAAATGAGTTATCAAAATACTCTTGGGGAACAATTATTCATGTATATACAGTGTTCCCTCACCATTTCGCGGTTCACCTTTTGCGGACTCGGGGCATCGCGGGTTTTCAAAAAATATTAAAGGAAAGATTTTTAATAGATTTTCGCTGTTTCGCGGGTTTTTGCGGAACTTTTACATTAAATAATCACAAAATTTATTTGTAAAAATATTACAAATATTAATTCTAACAATAAAAGAATGTTATAAATCATAAAATATTAGGATTTACAGTAAATAGTGTGTTTACTCAATGTGTAGGATATGACGTGCTGTAAGCTCGGTACGAAAAGAGCATGCGTGATATGAGAGTGATGTATGGTGTGTTAATTAAAGAGAACGTTCAATTTCTTCAGCGTGTTGCTTGATTATTCAACAGTTAAAAACACTACAATAGTGTATTTACTCAGCGGATGAATACTCACCAAAAACGAGAAGTAAGACTAGAGCATCGCCCGCCTGAGTCGCTATTTGCTGACATGACAAGTTTTTATCTGTGGTTTTGTGTTCGCTGTTTGTGAAAGTTTCATTATAGACCAAATTAATTCAAGCTCTACGATGCCATTTAAAACGTTCTGCAAGTTCTACGGCTAAAATAATGTATAAATACTTATAATATATAAATATAAATATAGCGTCCCTACTTTGCAGATTTCCATTTATCGCGGGTGGTCCGGAAACGTAACCCCCGTAACGTAAACAAGAGAACACTGTATTAGTAATGAAATAATACTACATGAACACGCTGTATAAATGAATGGGTGCAGTATCAGAATCATTTTACACCTGCAGTAATTGTTCTCTTTGGCAACTTGGGCCAATGAAAAAAGGCAGTCGATGGTTGCTAGGTGATCCACGGCTTTCTTCAGGATGTAGTAATGCTCTCCGAACAGCCTACGGGCAGACAGAGCATAAGGTGAAGCAGCACTGGTAAAACGGTCTCTGCAGAAGCCAGAAACAAGCTCAGGACGACATTTGAAGTTAATGTTCTCTCCTGCTGACAGATAACAGCGCAGCACCAGCTTGGCTTCATAATTAGCCAACTTGTTCTCTAGGCCTACATTACAAACTGCTCAATAAGGTTACACTCAGAGTAAAACATGAAACGACTTCACCACGAAGCTCCCAGGAAATCACGGTGGACTCACTGGAGGAAGTTAATCCACTCTCGGCTGCAGTCGATCACCAGTTGCTCACGCAGCTGCAGCAGACGACGGTGTCGCTCCACGATGTGTGGCGAGTGGTAGCGACCCACTGCTTTAGTGCTGGAGAGAGAAAAATAAAAAAAAGCAGCGCTCAAACATCAGATACGTTTGTTAAAGTTATCATAAAAGGCCAGGGAGCTCTATATTGTTGGATACACTGTTTGTTTATGCTCATTAAAAAAAAACTAAAAGCTTAAAATCCACTGCAAGAACGATGAGCACAAAAGCACATCTAAAACTATTATGCATGGTATGCATACGGAAACATTTAATTAGGTCTCGTTTGAATTGACTTAAAAATCATTAAATAGCAAATGCAAAACATCAGCAATAAATATACCATAGAAGATCAGCATGAAACCATGATAAGTGCTAGCCAAGCAGAAATCAAAACATTATTTCAAGTGTTTCAAGTATTGTTTCAAGTATCTCAAGACGTTGAAGACACAAGCCCACCATCATAGTGAACCAGGGACACACGCATAGTTAAGAGGGCCACAGCTGTGCATAATAAGCCTGTTAAATGCTAAATAGTTTGTGATTTAACACCAAAGTGACTGTTACTCTGCCATGGATGGGAAATTAAGAACAAATCACCACTAAATATGTTTTACCAGTGGCAGAAACTGATGCCTTTACTAGTTCAATGAAATCCTTTGCCTTGGTGCTCTAATATGCACTTTCGATTTGCACGGTTATAAGAGGCTAGCCAAAACATAAACAAGTAGTCTCAGTTTGGGGACTAATGTCAAATCCATCCCAAGCTGAATGTATTTCAAACCCAAGGATATATATATAAAGCCACAGATGAAATAAGTTTTGAAATGTCCCCTCATATTTGTAAGCAGTATATTTAACATAAGTATAATAATGTGTTTAATATCTCATTTAATTAATCGAACACTATTTTGAAAGTGAGAAAATAATTTTTGATCATTGTCACAAACCTTGTTTTTCCTAACTACATTTCCCAGCGCTCTTCAGTCCCGCACTGCCGACTTCCTCATTTAGCACAGGTAAGTGTGAGAGAGCATCGTATTACATATCGCTTGCCCAGGAAAATATTCAAATGTTAGTGTATAGTTATTGCTACGTGTATTATCAGATTACCATCATAAAGTCGAAATATCATGAAAGTGATATTGTAGCTGTGTAACTGCAGACTACATGCAACTATGATCTATCATTACCTTGTCTGCAGTGTGGCTACATTTTTGTAATATTTGAGGATGTCCATTGCTAAAAGTAGAAAATCCCAAAAAGAATTGGCTCTGACCGACAGCATTAGCTGCTCAAACTTTCGGAAAGATGCAGGGCCATTATAGGAAATGTAGTGTCTGTACTGAAAACTGTGGTGGGTCTTGTAGTTCTGCTCAGCAATCCAGGATAAAAGACTTAACAGCCATGATTTTCGTGGAGCAGAGCGACATTTACATCTACTGTCACTGTAACAGCAGCCTTGGTAGCCCTGCGACAGACTGGTGGCTCACCTCTTGACTTACTAACTCCTAATTTACAATATTAAAAATGCTGATTAAAGAAACACAGATTTGATAAAGAACTGTAGAAATTAAAAGCAGCTATAGATGAAAAGTTCTAAATATAGAGAAGAACCAGAGCACTGGAATAATATCTGATAGCAGTTAAATAGGTTATCAGTATATGAAATTGTCCACCTGTTGATTTTGACCCAGTCTGGTGGGACGATGGATGACATGCTGTTCTTCACCTCAATCAGGAACTGAGTAGACAGACAGAATAAGTCATAACAATCATGTAAAACATTTAAACATTTTAACTTCTCTCTGTGTAACACAAACTTGACTTAAATGGTGTAAAGACACACACATATATATATAAACACACACACATACATATATATACACATATATATATATATACACATATATATATATACATATATATATATACACACATATATATATATATATATATATATATATATATACACACATATACATACACACACACAGTTGAATCTGGTTAATCAGACCACATCGAGAAGCGATGGTTTTGGTCCTAATAACCGTCTGGACCGATTAAACGAACATTCCCTATGCTACAAGACGGGACGTGTTATGTAACATATTAAATGTTTAGTAAACCTTTATTGTGTGATTTACACGTATAGCGAACGTACAAACAAGAA
>JAUZSU010002564.1:0-11507 GCA_034780255.1 Parotocinclus maculicauda
CAAGTTCTACGGCTAAAATAATGTATAAATACTTAAATAAATATAGCGTCCCTACTTCACGGATTTTCGTTTATCACGGGTGGTCCTGGAACGTAACGATAAACGAGGGAACACTGTACCTAAAGTTGCCCTGACAAGGACTATGAGCCAGCTATTTATTATCTGACTGAAACATTTTTTTTTTCATAAATCTTGTCACGTATATACCTTGGGGCTCACAAGACTGCATAACATACATCTCTAACTGTAGATATCTGTCACTCCTGGCTCTATTTAAGAGCTTGTTTGTAGGTTTGTGTTGGGCTGCATCAGATTTTGCAGATTACCAACTAAACAAATAATTTAAAAAAAATGAGACAAAGGATATCTGAAAGATTTTGGAAAACAAATGTTTGTATTTCAAACAGTGAAATATTTTCATGATTTTATATTTGTGTTCATGAAAAGTTAAAGTAAATTAATTTGCATAACATTGCAACAACAATCAGTGATGAGCAAATAGTGGCACGGGTCTTAGTAGTTCATTTTCTTAGTTCTTGTTTAATCTATGATCAATTATTTGTCATTAGAGACAGTAAAATCCTTTTATTTTTATTTTTTTTAGGTTTTGGCCCAGTTTCTTTACTCAGAAGTGTAGTGTAGGCTCCGAAAGGCTATTTTTGCTTCAGAGAAATTCTACAAGAATATAGGCAGTAGTTTTTACAAAATTGACTAAAGGGAATTTAAACTTACATTTTATGAGGAATGTTGCTTTTGTCTTTTCCCAGGAAACCATTAATAGCAATTAAACAGTCAGATTTTAATTTTAAGGTAATTAAATCCATCAGCTATCAAGGTACTCCCAGAGAAAGCAGCATGTCTGAGAGCCAATTCTTATGCTTCATGTATTTAGTAAGGTAAACCTTTAAATGTTTAGACATATTAGATCATTGGTTGATTAGTTTTTATTTAACCTTTTTTCAGATGTCTTCATTATTACCAACCAACCTGATCATTTTTTGTGTTTAATGTACGGTGACCATATGTCCTCTTTTCCCCAGGCATGTCCTCTTTTTTAGATCTAAAAAGATTATCTATCCAGGATGCTAAATTGCATAAAATTCCTGGAATTGGCTTTGCTTCATGTTGATGTATGCTTTCTAATGTTGTTATACACAGTTTGTTTTTGCATTACTTTATCTCTTTTCTTTAGGTTCTGCCTTCTCACAAACAATTTGCCACACTGCTACAATTTGAACCTGTCAAGTCCTCAACCAGCGACTCTCTTACCAACAATAGCCATCCTCCTATCCTGTGCCACCCTCCTGCCCTTAGTGTTCTCTTTTTTTGAAGCAAAAATACGGTCAAGTTATTTAAAGAATTGTTAAAAAACATAATTTGAATTTGTGGAAAAGATGCCTCTTAAGAACAGTCCTTGAGAACAACATTGCAAAAATCCTGCTACTAAAACCACAATATAATGACACAACCATAATGCCAAATATCACACACATTACTTCAAGTTTTACAAAATGAATTACACTGCTCGCAAAAATGGGATATTTCAACATGAATATGAAAGGGATGCAAGAAGTGCTGGACAATCTGATCCTGTCCATGTCCCGTCACTGTTAGTGTATTTTGGCAGTCTTGGGTGACCATACACCCTACTGAAAAGTCAATGTGGGGCATCCAGTTTAACATACTTCTGTTCACCCCCATGAATATGTCATAGTTTGTATCTCATTTGTGTAATGGAACAACTTTTTTTGTCTTTTTATTTGATTTCTGATTATCTTGTTTAATGAAATAAAATCAATTCTTTTTTTAATCGTTTCAAATTCATTTTTAAATATCCCCTAATTTTTGTGAGTGTATTATATAAAATTTGGAGTTCATACACAGTATTTTAATACATTCTAATGACTTCTCTCCAAATAAGTATAATGCTACCAGACCCTGCACTTTTGCTTTTACTTTGCAGTAATGTTTCATGTTATGTGTATGTTATGTGACCAAAGTCAGCTAAGCTAAATGACAAAACAAAGAGGTTTGCTGAGAAACAGAAAAGAATGCACAGAGCAGTAAATGAGGATACCAGGAAAAGGAGGAGACAAGGTCCAATCTAGAAACAGGCAGTGAGAACGTAGTAGGGGAACACTCAGAGATACAAGCAACAGTGTCAAAACTTTGAAACACAAGAGTGCAGCGAGAACACTAAAATGATACACACAAATATATTATTTAATAAAAAGGTGAATCAGAGCATGGGAGTGTAGGGGCTCAGCATTAAGGCAAAAGGACTCTGGGTCACTGGACGAAGGAACGCAAGGCTTTCTGAAAGCTTACCTGGTGCCCAAGATGAACTGTGGAAGGCAGTCTGTCAAGATGGAACATCATTGAACTAAAATACTTGTTGGAACTGGTCCAAGCAGTCGGTGATGTGATGATGCCAATGGGATTCTGGGGTTCTGGAGATCAGTTGCAAAGTCCAGGGTAATGTGGGAACAGGGATAGTTTGGCAGATAAACGTTGGACATAGGTGTAACAATGCCCCCCTCCAGTTCAATAACACAGTCATAAGGACAGTGTAGTGGGAGCACAGTAGCCCTTTGAGCAAAGAAAACATTCTCTAAATATGTATACATTTTAGGGATGCAGAGGACAACACAACTGAGAAGACGAGACCTCCACCAGCATTTCCATTAGCCATCTCCTCGCTAATACTGGGAACAGGAACAAGGCTCAGCAGTTGGTTGATAGAGATACTTATGAGTTTGCCAAGAGTGTGATCCACATCCTGGCAATCCTGCTTGGACAATAGCTCAGACTGGAGGCTATTGTGAAAGGAGGTTAGCACAGCAGAATCATTCTGCCACCTTTCAACAGTCAGCGTGCAGAATTCTACAGCCCATTCAGTGGCAAACAACATTACTGCCTCGGGTGGTGCAGGAACTCACCGCTAATGCAACCACAGAGATGGTGGTTAAACATGCTTCGGAGCACTTGGACAAAGAGATCATAGTTGTGGGTCTACTCTCCACCTTTGGACCAGAGGGCATTCATCCAGGTGAGAGGGTGAGCAGGGATGGGCACTAAGCTTTATCTGAGCTGACAGGCTGAATCACAAAGTGCAAAAACTGCAAAAGGAAGGACTGGGTTTGCAATTGTATGTGTTGGGTAATGCCCGATTAAACGTCTCTGCCAAGTATGTCAGGCTTATCCAGAAATGGGGATGAACACATTAATCAGGACAATTAAATGTTTATGAAACACAAGCAAGCAAGTGGGAAAGGGATTGTTGTAGAAGTAGCATGCAGAGTTCAAACACAAACAAGTAATCAGGAAATGGAGCCAACACTCAATCAGAAACTATCAAATTAGGAAATAGTAGAACACTCAGAGGTACAGGCAACAGTGTGTAGGTACGCAACAAAAGAGGGCAAATAGAACACTAATATAGAGACACAAATGAAAACAAAGTGAATCAGGTGCTTGGATTTAATACAATGGCGAATGAGTGTTTGGGAGTGCAGGGGTTTGACTGGGGGATTGTATGGTTTGGGAATTAGGAGAAATGAAATCAAAGATGCTGTATAAGGGAGTGCAAGATGTGACAGACGCTACACCCATGAACACACGTCATATTAAATTTCAAAATAGTAATCACATAGTAATTGATTTATTTATTAATAGGGTGGAATTGTGGTCACAGCCTGACGGCTTTTTGGAATCTATTTCAAGGTGGAATTGTTTTTAAATATAACATGACACGCGTGATGGGACATTCCCATGTTTATACTTAGGATACATATGAGAATCAATAATACATTTTGGATTTGTTGTACCTGAAATTTTATTTATTCACAGGAGGACCATTCAGGATGACAGATGTTACTATAGTTACTAGCAAAATATAAAACACGATAAATGCAATTTTAAAGGTATCAATATATTTAGTAACAGAGTGTAGGTAAATGTAGGTAAATTGATTAACAGTAAATCAATCTAATCAGAAAACAACAAAAAATAAACAATGTTAAAAGCATGATATCAAAGACAGTTAATCAGGCTAAAACCAGGAACACCTAGCATAAGTGTGACGGCAAACTGTGACGGTGGTATTGTTTTGTGTTTCCTTAGTAAATGCACTCGTATGCAGGTTTAGTTGGCCTCTTTTGCCACTGTACACTGAATGCCCCCCAAAAAACTGGGTATCTGTCTGAGCTGCAGAGTATCCCTTTCACTCCAAGGTATTCGTAAAATACCTTTCCATAAATGCCCGCATTCACGAAACTGCTTGTAGTCCCAAAATGTTAGTAAATACAAACTAAATTTACATCTGGTGTGGACACACGTGAAGTGTGCGCAACATCCAAAACCCACCAAAAGTGTAATTAGACCTGACTGCATTTTAATTTAAGTATTAACTAAATAAAGATTAAATTAAATAAATCAAGCACTTAAATAAGCTGATTAGATTCAACCTTCATGATGATGTATTTCCTTTTGACCCTGGACTGTTCTGTAATCAAGGACACTGCATTTATACAGTGTATGTAATTGCCACCAAGCTACTTTTTAGGACCTTAAACCTAAAGGTGTTAACATAAATTCAACAAAAAGTCAGTTCCACATCTAAATTGATTGTAGGGTTTTTTTTAAGACATATTGTTTTTTTTGTTGTGGTTCCTCAGTCCAGAGGCTAATCTGGTGCTTACGCAACTTTCGTGAATTTGGCTAAAAAATTTCAGGGAGGGTACCCCACTAATTAGATATCATCACTCTTGGCAGTCCCACTACAATGGCAGTCAAAAGAAAATGCTTATACTAATTTACAAGAAAATTCTTCTTCCAATACGATTTTTACAAACAAAAAAAATGTGATCTCAAATTCAATGTAGAACTGTAATCAAAATCTGACATTTCAGTGTGGACAAGAAGCTGAACTTCAGAAGAAAACACTTTTGTTCATCTCTCTCCACATGCATAATGCTAAAATAAATGCTTTACATTTACAACATGTACGTATATATTTAGATTTACATGTCCTTTCTAAGGGTACATGACAAGATTCAAATCTATTTTAGTTTAATCTAATTAATGTAAAGTCACTGTGGGGTCAAATGCCATATCCTATAGACCACTATCTTGAGATACGTGATAAAGGAAGTTTACAATTAACATTGCGAAGTAAATAACTAATGTCAATGAGAAGTTTATACCTTGAGAAAAGTACTACATTGCCGTGTTCTTAATAATGTCCATCTGTAAATGTTGATTAATTTAGACATGTAGTTATGACTGGGGAACAGGATGAACGTTTCCAGTCCCTGGTGGGATGATCCTCTATGTTTTCCTTTTTTAAAAAAGCTGTTATAGTCAAATGAGCTAGAAGCCAAAGTAAACATGTTTACGTCTCTCTTTAATTGGAGCCATCCAGTGCACAATCAACATGCACGGACATATGGTTGTTCAAATTTATTCACTTTATTTGACCTGTTTCACACCTGAAGACATCTGTCTGAACTTCGCAGACACCAGAATATCGGAGCAGGAGATGAATTATGTAAAATTATTCTTTCCTTTGGGCTTATATTGTGAAAAAATAAATATGTCTCTTCTTCATTGTGTTGTCATAATTAATAAGGTTGCTAAAGTACGCCGAACATAAACTGACAGGGCCTAATAGACCAGCATTAAAAAAGGTTCACATTCAGATGCCAGCAGTTTGAACCGTACATCTATTTTTACTGCACTAAACATTTTACAAGTAATCATTTGTTTTATGATAACATGTAAAGATGAGGTTATTTTCTCTCCATTTCAAAGTGCCATCAGCAAATCATGACATTTTTACTTGAATTATCTATTCAAGAGGGAGGGCCCGAGAAACTGGAGACAGCAGTGCCCAGAGGCTGTACTTCCTCACTGACTGTGCCACCTTTAAATTGGATAGGGGCTAAATGCTCACCACGTGCTGCAGTTCCTTTTATTCATCTGTGACAACATGCAAAGTGATCTTCAAATTTATTCCCACAGTGTCATATAAGCAGGAAGGTATTTTAAGTTAAAGAAATTATTACACTATAAATATGCTTCTTATTAAAGTGTGAATTGGGTTTTTGTTAGAAAACCTAGCATTTCCTAGTTGCTCGGATTCCCATGGTGAGATCAGATGTTTCCACTTTTATTAAAGGTATGATCCGAATGTGGTAATGCCTTGGCAAGGGAACAGCTTCAATTATTAGAAGGTTCTGGATAAGTGTGTATTTTTAAAGATTTTTTTGCATTTAAATGCTAGAATGAGAGAGATTTAGGATTTTACTGGCCAAAAGAAGTACAGATATGAACCGCATAGCTTCCGTTACATACGCATGGTCTGATAAGGTTATTGTTCCTAATTAAGGCAATTAACCTATTTAACCACTACCTATAAATTTATTACCTTACGAAACACTGTTATTGCAGTATAGCAAATGTAATGACACACTTAACAGTGCAGCCTCTGGAGCAGAAGGCTTTAATAAACTTAAATAATGAGCGATGTTCGACTGCAATCCTTATACGTACCGACATGATGACGATAAGCAGAACTTTCCACTTGGGTGAATTACGTGCACTGGCTCTGCAGTTCGCTGCTCAAGAATGTGTGGACCGTTGCTATTTGAAAATTAGTTTTATATTTATAAAGTATACACCTCCCAGAGGGAGAATTAAGAGGACTAAGAAGTGCTCTGTCGTTTCAATATGGTACGCCAGAGAAATGGGGAGGGGTGTCTTTGGAAAAGCCACTAGAGTTAAATGCATTCATTTCTACTCTTATGCATGCAACTCCATTAGCTCTATTCTCAATCAATGTGATGTGCAGTAAAGACAACAGGAAATATGTTGCACTGTCACATGAAGACGTTCATTCATTCATTCCTTCATTATCTTCCACTTAATTCCTCACGGACCAGCATGGGCCTGCAAGGACAAGAACAACCCTAGACATGGTACCAATCCATCATAGGACACACACACACACAGTCACACACTAAAGACCACTTTAGAGACACCAATTAACCTCACATCCATGTCTTTGGACTGTGGGAGGAAACCCACGCAGGCATAGTGAGAACATGCACACTCCCCACAGAAAGAACCCAGTTATGTTATGATGGCACTTCTACAAGTGTGTGTTGCTGAAACAGCAGAGGTCAGTAATTAGAATTGTTGAGTGTCTATTGTTTGCTATAGCCAAAACTTTGTCTAAAACCAGGTGTTTCAGTTTCATTGTCCAACCCCTGTACACTGTATGGTGATAGGCCAACATCAAATTTGCAAACATACAGTTTCAGAGACGTACTGTAGTAGGGATGTTTTGATGCCATTTACATTTAGTGGTATTGACATATACCACTAAATGCCCAAATATTTGTATGTATTTATTCATTATACTAGAAACCAATGTGACTCAGACTAACAAGCAACTTCTCTGTTTAATGGTAATAACATATACTTTACATATAAGACTCAAAGGATACAGCTGACAAAATATTTAGAAAATCCTGATACAGCAAATGCTCAGATACTAGAAAAGGCATCCTAGTTAGTGTTGAAGAGGTGAGTCTTCAAACTTCTGCAGAATAAAAAGAAACACTGGGCATTTTTTAATGGTTTGGGAAGTTCATTTCACTAATTCGGACCTAGAGTAGTGAAACACTTAGATCTGTCCTTGCAGGCATCCTTCAATCGCAGAGGAAAATGCACTGAAGACCCGAGTTGGCAAGTGTCTAGTAGGCTACCGAATCAAAGAATGTAAGTAACATTTAGCAGAATCCCTTTGAGAAAAGCTAGAACAAGAGTTTAAAATGTAATCCTGGCAGCCAGTGGAGTGATCTTTGTAAAAAAGTTACTTTTTACAGCAGCAGTATTCTGAATGTTTTGTAGTAAAGCAAGAGAACATTAAGCAAGCAAAAGTAAGCAAAACATTGCAATAATTAAGCCTGGAAATTATGAGAACTTATATGAGAATCCATGCAGCTTCTCTGTTTAGAAAGGATGTATTTTCTGATGTTATGCAAAAGAAATCTGCAAGAGCCTGGCTATAATGTAATGTCGTTAGAAAAAGTGAGTCTAGTTATTTATTATACAGAGAGAACTGGAAGGGACCAAGTCCTGTCCCCTGGGGAACCCTTGTAGTGATCCTATAATTTGGTGGAAGAGTTCTTTGCCATGCTACCTGGTAGTATTGATCTTGCAAGTATGAAGAGGTTGTTTTTTCTGAAGATAGGTGTACAACTTTCCAAACGCAGCATGCTGAAGGCTTTGGACAGTAATGGAGGGAGGGTATTTAATCACACACAGCTGGACTAAAAGATAGCTTCTTCAGTAGAGGTGTAACTCTTACAGAGAAGAAAATAGGCCTGATGTTAGTGACTTTATTGTGGTATGCGGTACAAGGTCATTGGCATCTGTGGAAGGATAAGGACACTTTTTTAAGGATGTCTGATGATTTGTAGACATTATTGTCAATACTTAATTCTCAGTAAGTGGGCTGAACGTTAAAGAAGTCAATTGATGAGCTTAGGTTTGCTCCAACTAAGATGGATTACTGAAGGATATCTAAATGTTTCATTTACATCTGCAGTTTATCCAGAGCGACTTACAACTGATACGGTCTTACAATCCAAGCAATTGTGTGTTAAGGGTCTTTCTCATGGACTCAACTGTGGCCGCTTGGCAGAGGTGGGATTTGAACCCTGGACCTTCTAGTCCAGAGTCCAGTACCTTAATGGCTAGGCTACCACAGTCCCACAGCAAATGTTAATGCCATTTGTGCAAAATTACAAATTGACATGAAATCATCAGCTGTAAGAGAGGATGTAGTTGAAGTAGGTGGAGGGATAAGTAAGGGAAGGAAGATGACTAAGAAAGGCAAAAAAGATAATTATGTGCATTGATTTGATAAGCAGTGATTTGATTGTGACGTGATAAGAAGATGTTTTGCCACTTTGATGAAAAAAGAGAAAGAGGCAAGCACAGCCAGTTACTCATTTTGGGGTTTTTTATATTTTTTTCTCAGAACTGTACAGAATGTCAGGTAGAGACTTGGCGAGGGGTTGAGTGTTTCAGCAGAAGCAGTGTCAGCGGGAACTGTTGAGAAACAGTCAGAAGATGAGAGGCAATGATGAGAGGACAGTCGAGGAGAACAAAAAGACAGAGTTTTCTAGTTTCTTCTGATAGAAGGAGTAGAAATTATTTAAATTGTATTACGAAGTAATGAAAGGAAAAAGACAAGTGATAGGTTGTTGATAGAGAAGTGATAAGAAACATGAGTAGTTGGCAGATATCATAGTGAAGATAATATTAAGTGTGTTGCCTTCTCTATGAGTTGGGGCTGCTGCTGAGTAAATCAGGTCAAAAGAAATGAGAAGGTGAGTGACCATGGTCTTGATGCTATCAGTATGGAGTTAGAGGAGGCCCAGTAGAACTAGAGGAGATTGGCAAACTGACCAGGGGGTTAATATGATATTAAGTTTGCATAGTTTGAAACAACAGAACAGAAGAACAAAAAAGAAAGTTTAGGCTATATTGAAGGAAGAAGTGTTGAGATTTAGGAAATAAGCAGACTTGTTCCCTCACCCTTACCATACACTCAGGTGAATAAAGTGCAGTAGCTATTGCTGTGTGTTTCTGCAATCACAGCGACTGCCAAAGAACAGCATATGTAATAGAAAATAGTAAGGACAGGGATCCAGAAACACATTGTTAGTTGTTGTAGCAGGTCAGAAATAACGGTTACTATCCCCTATATTCTATATTCATAATATTTTAAAAAAAAAATATATATAGAGAAAAATGTTCACTTATGGTAAGTTTCAACTTCTGGTCCGAACTTTATACACAGTGCTGTGGAAAAATTGTAGGCCATCATTAGATTTGTTGTTTTAGCAATGGTATAATGACCTTTATATAACATACTGTCAATGACTGCACCCAAAATGTTTAAAATGGTTTTTTTTTCCACTGATTTTCTTACAATATTTGTGAGCTTTAGCATATCCTGACTCTGTTTCAGTTAGAAAAAAATTGTTTCTTGGCTCCTATCCTTTCAAATAGACCATTCCTGATCAAGCCTTCTCAGACACCATAGTTGACAACTTGGCATTCAGATGGAGCTGCCAGATGTTTTTATTGCTGAAGTGTAAGGGGAAGTCACATTAAATGCTTGCCATTGTAATCTATATATTTTTTTAATACTCCATACAATTTCCCTGTATTATCAGATTGTATTATAATAAATTGATTGAGAAAGAATTAAATAGTGTAATTACACTATTGCTAAAACAATGGTATATGTGGTCTAATAGTGGCTTAAAACATTTGCACAGTACTGTATATTGTAATTGTCAGCCATTCAAAATGTTTTGCCTTTTAAATCAAATGACTTTTACTATGTAAATAGTTTTTATTGCTTCTATTTGACCATAAAGAAATAAAATATGGAATTGGTACATTGTATCAGCCAATACTATGTATTACTGTATTAATATGTATTAATATGTATTACTGGTATCAGAAGAGAAAAATTGGGATCTGTCTCTATTTAAACCTTTAGAGACTGTCTGATTTCTGCTTGTTTTATTTAGAATTGATGTTTTAAATGTGTATTAGTCCTTGCAAAAACATTTTATATTTAGGCAATGGTTATGTTACAGCAATGATTTGGATTTGGATTATTTAAAAAAATATATGGCCTGGATGCCCAAATTTTTGTATGATATGTTTTATTTTATAGAGTTTTGTTCTGTTTTCCCAACATCAATATCTATTCAGAACACTAGAGTGTAAAGTTGCATTGAGACTAATCAGACACATTTGCACTGAGCCAATTTAGAGCTTAATGCATATCTTTGAAATGTGGGATGAAACCGGAGTACCTTTGGTACACCCGTGTAGACACTGGGAGAACATGCACAATCCACACAGGCAAAGTCTGAGGTAGGGAATCGTTAAGGTAAATCCCCTTCCAACTCTGATTGGAAACTGGTACCATGACTTTCAGCCTGGAGCCAAAATCCTAATTGGCTTGTTAATGGTTCATTAAAAATTGCAAAAATATGTCATAATTAGATTTGTTCCCTGCAGAGGTTGTGTTACTTGTAACTTAAGTCTTTTTTAAAAATTGGAACATTAACAAAACATCTATTTGAAACAGCAGCGTATAAGTATGATGTAAATAAATGTGTGTAATGTTTATGTATCTGGTTTGTTTGTTTATTTTTGGGTATTTGACATCACTATCAGCATCATTAGCCATTTCAGCAAACACACACAAGGTTATATCTATACACAAGGTTATATATATACACAAGGTTATATCTATACACAAGGTTATCTGAAGACTAGTCATATATATATATATATATATATATATATACACTCAAGTCTATGTCAATTTAGTGTAATCAATTAAGCTAATTCATGTCTTTGGTAGGGCTGTGAATCTTTGGGACTCTCACGATTCGATTCAGAATCGA
>JAUZSU010002575.1:0-11507 GCA_034780255.1 Parotocinclus maculicauda
AAACACCTTCATTTACAAATTGCATTTTGTGTTTACTTGTGTTGTCTTTGACTACTATTTAAATTGGTTTGATATTCCAAAACAACTAAGTGCAAAAAACCAGGAAATGAGAAAGGGGGCAAACACTTTTTCACACTACTGTATATAGACATTTTTATCACTTCATATACTTTATTGTTACAATGCAAATAAGGAAAAGTTGGAACACTATGAAAAATGCTTATAAAAACAATTTTTTTTTACGTTTACTTTTACGTTTACTTTTACGTTTACTTTTACACCTAGTATAAGAAAAAGTATAAGAAATGTCTGGTCAATTTCCATTTGTTAAAAAACATCAATTCCTGCCACAGGCCTGTTACACATTCCCACACAGAGCAATTTAGTGTTTCGGTGTTATTTTATCCTGTTTTCACTGCAAACACGGTTTAAATGTGCAACAACATAGGGTTGTTGTTATCAACAATTTTTTGTTTCTAAATTCTCCTTTGTTTGTTTTGCAATGCAGTCTGAACAATCAAAGTTCACAGGCATTTTGCAATGGATGTTTATTAACAAATGAAATTAAACATTTAAAATATTTTACTGAGCCTGAAATATCTCAGGTTCAGTCTGTAAGTCTATACATGTTAAAGTAACTGTAATAAATACTGTATTTTTATATGCATTTTCTATACTGTCCCAACTTTTTCTGATTTGCGTTTGTAATATGTGTGACCTTTAAATTTTGGAGATAAAATGCAGATTTGAAATTGTTAGACCTCACAAGGATCACACTCAGGTTTATGTGCCAGGGTTGCCAGGAGCGGCAATACCCTTTCCAAGGCACGTTCCTAGAAACAGGGAGAATAAGTATTCTGCATGTCCACGGCATCGCCCTGGTTAGTTAAGTAGTGGGAGACCTGGATCTAAGGCATATAACAGAACTGGACTTGCTACTGACTTTTTTCCCCTTTTACTCCCCCTTTTACAGATAACCTTTTATAACAAATACTGCATTTTAAAACTGTATTATTTCATACCCCTAATGCTCATACATGCAGTTGTACTCCGTCTTTCCCCTACTGACTTTTGTTTCCCTTTTTCCAGTGTATACCTAAACTTTTTGTGGCTCTTCTCCATGTTCCGTACTTGCAAATCACAATGTTATCCACAAGCATCATAGTCCATGGAGGCTCTTGTCTGATCTTGTCTGTCAATTTGTTCATCATCATTGCAAATCAAAAAGAATCCAGAGCCAATCCTTGATGCAATTTTCCGCCCAATCCATCATTCCTATCTCACCACTGTCACACTGTCATACAGTATTCTACATCAGTCTCTCCCACTTCTCTGTCACTACAGATTTCCTTGTACAAAACCACAACTCCTTTCTTAGCACCCTGGATTAAGCTTTATATAGATTTACAAATGCACAGCGCAGCAATGCAACATCATCTGTAAACATAAGACCGGTATTGTTCTGTATTATCATTAAACTGCCATAACTCCTCACAGATTACCACCTCTCCTCTTTCCCAGCATCCACTACTCCTTCCTATAACTTCATGCTGTGAATGATCAACTTTATGTCTCTGTATTACTGCAGCTCTTTTATTCTTGCCACTACAATCTTGCTCTGCTCCTGAGGTAGCATCCCACTTTCCAACATGGTTAAACAATATGGTAAAATTCCACTGCCATTGCTCCTAAGCTTCTCCGTGTCTCACTGGTATGCCATCTGGGCCAACAACCTTTACATTTTGAGTGAATCTGCTGTCATAATTTTTATTTGGCAAACCACTAAATTTTATGTTCGTCCTGCATTCTCAAACTTTTTGTTCTCTGATGGTTATTTAATTAATACATATAGCATGTTATAAGTAAACATAGCTGAAGTAGCAGATGTAACAGGTCTGATAACAAGCAGTTAGATAAATAGTATTAGTTACAGGTAGCCTGTATGCTAAGAGATTAAATAATTTTGTGGGAAAACAACTAGATTTCTACAACAATACCAAATGTTAGTTTTAGATGTTATACACCACAGTGTATACTCAGCTTGTATGTACAAGTTGTAACAAGTATCACTTTACATATTACTTACAAATTTGACAAATTTTATAATTTTAGTATTTTAAATTAGCTATGTAACTAAATTTTTCCGGAATGAATGTCAGAACCTGTAACTGTTACGAACGTGGTCGAACCAGACCACAGATAGTTACAAGTAGGAACCCTATGCAGAACCACAGACGAGAATTCACACAACGTAGAGACCAAAGCAGTGTTTAATATGTAACTATATACAAACATGTACAGAGGAGGAGAGTGAGACACAATAACGCCAGGAACGGTATAGTTACGCGGAGTGAATGGATCTGTGCGTGCGTGTGCGACTTATGTTTGTCGTTGTGGTAGTTTCGGCAATGTTTGGGTAGCATGCGCCATCACTGTGGGACTATTAAACCAAACTTCCCAGTTTTTGGGTGTTTACTAGTGTCTGATGGCACGCACTTTGTTTAATGGGAGCACCCAATTAAAGTGTGTTTGCATTTTAGCAAAGTTTATTCTGTGTTAGCATAATCTTGTGCATTTCTTTTCTGTGTCAGTGGGGATAATTTGCAATAATATTTTCTGATTAATATCATGGTGGAGTGCTATGATTTAATATGACCAATGTTGCCTGTATTTTTTTTTGCCTGCATAAGTGATATGGTCCATTGGGGGCAGAGATGTTTGATTATAAAAGGGATGTTTTTGCCATTGCTGAGGAGTCCAGCATATTGAACAAACCTGTTGTGGGGTGTGAGGCCTCAATCTCAGTATGGTGAGAAATGCAGCGCTTATTTATGTCTGTTATTGTTTAGCTATTTTGCATTGGTTAAGTGTATGGTGTTACAATCCTGCCTGTGGCTCCCGTCAAAATAAAGGGGTAAGGCTTAATTAAGTAACAGACACAGTATGAGTACTGTGTCGTTTGGGATCTGTTGCCCGCCCTCTTAGGTTGGGAGTGAGGTGGAGGTGCTTTTAATGGCAATGAATGTGGGTAAATCAGGGGAAACAAGAATTATATAGTATATACAAACAAGTGTTTATTTACAGCACGACAGAAGGCACACAAAACCAACCAACAACATACCAAAGCAGAAATATACAATACAACTACTAAACCCAAAACTACCAATGAGAGAGATTAGCGGTGCAAAAGAAAAGAACCCAAGTAACGCCCAGTCTTGTACTAAACACAGCCCAGAGCTAACTAAACATATCCCCCGCCCGACTGACTACACTGCGCTACCTAAACAAAAGTACAATGGGTGGCACACGCTTCTTACCTGGGGTGTCTATACAAGGTAATGATCTACGGGCTGCCTGATGTAGGTGCGCGCACTTGCTTACCTGCTCTCTTCTCAAAGGTAGAAACAAACCGGCACGCCCTCTCCACAACTGTAGCGCTTTCTTCCTCAAGCAGACACCAACACGCAGACCAAGGCATGACAGAATACAACCACTAAACTCTCACTCAACATAAACCACAACAACACGACAAAGCACAAGAAACCGCTACAAATCACGCTCGCAATGTTCCCGCGTCCATTTTTAGGGCGTAACGCCCGCCTCCCCTCCGGACACCACTCACACGATTCGTCCTCTCCGAGATCGCCGTCATCCTGTGTGACAGCTTTTCCACCTATGAAATGCGACAGAGGAAGAGAAAGAGAAACACAAACGGCGTGCCGTGACTACATGTACAATAAAACAAACCCAATAATACTTTTAATAATACGGGCAAACTCTTGCATGTAACAATGGTCTTTTATTTATTTTTTTAAGTAGTTTTTTTTGTTTTCTTTGACCCTCGAGTCATAGTTTATTTATTATATTATGGTGAAAATATCATACTTGGGTGTGGATTATCTGAAAAGCAATAAAATACATGTCCTTTGCCCATACACTCTGTGTCATCCTCTGCTTAAAAGACCCCCGGTCACGGATACCTTATGACAGGGACACAAAACAGTGACTCATAACCCGTCGATATCATTTTATTTTGCATCAGGTAGATATTAATACTAATACGAATATGATGTTTACTTGGGGAAGTGATAGCACCAGGATGCATTGTGGGTAGAAGACTAGCTGTTGCATGGAGTATGAAGTTCTGGGAAATGTTGTTGTAATAACATTGAACCCTGAGTTTGAGCATTCGATATATCAGATTACAATGTGCCACCTACGATGACATGGTTGCAGACCAGGTGGTCATTGGTTTTGAATCAATGAATAAACAATCAATGCCTTGAGTATAATTGATTATAAACCAGACACCCAGTCCTGTTGATGGATCCCACTAATGGCCTTGCATATTTGATTATCCGACTATGTTAATTTCTTATGTATGAAGTTATTTACTCCTGAGAACTCTTTCTCTTGAAATGAAATTAATTTATATGGTCCAATTATCACGCTTCTCATGTATTTAAGTCATTCTTAATTTGCATCTCATCTCCATTTTAATTCTGCAATGATTTGACGTTACGTCAAATGATTAGACCTTATGCTTTTCTCTCCACTTTGGGACTGGCCAAGAAGCAAGAAGTGACAAGGATTAATCTCACATTTTTTTATGGTGTGTGGATGAATTCACACCATTCGCTATTACAGCAGTGAAGCTAGCACTCACCGAATGTTTGGGCAGATATTTCAGATGGTTTTCATAGTGTTATATGCTTTCATACGGTTCTTCTAGCCTCAAATGATGGATTGTTTTCCATATCCCCTTCGTCCCTTCTTCTATGTCTACTGGCTTGAAAGAAAGACCTCCAGGGACAGGGTTGCTTCTATACATCTGCTTGGCTCTGTAGTAAATCTCCCCACTGACTTGGGCTCAAAAGAACTAAACCACACCGGAATATACAGCAGGGATGATATATAAAGTGATGAGAGGAGAATTAAAGACTATAGCAATGAATAGATGGAATTAGAAAGAGAAAAAGGAGGATTTCTTGTGTTAGGTGCTAGAATTCAAGGTAAGCAAGGGGACATCTCCAGTTCATTTGCATCCTATCAAATATAAGTTTGTTTTGATTCTATTTTATATATCTGAATATGACTGTATGGCTGTTATGGCTATGCAGCTAAGGGTGTGTGCATGTGGGTGTGTATGTTCCCTTAGGCTACCTTTTTTATGTGGTATCAGCGACTGCCTGTATAATATAATATAAATCCACTTATGTTGATCATCTCTCATTTCAAAGAAAAACAGATACCAAACTTTGGGTGACAAAGTGACTGAACATAATTAGACTTCTCTCTCTACCTCATGAGAAGGAGGTAGATGAAAGCAACACTGGATAAGTAACGCTGAAAAATATATTGTGTACTGGATGGTGAGGCTTTAAATACTAAGAATTAAAAATGTTCAAGAAAATCATGCATAGTACTACCTAGAAATGATGCGCGAGTCACTGAACCACGTATAATGTTTGCAGTCAGTTAAACAGGTAAAGTATAATATATAAAACAGATATGCAGTATATTTAAAACATAAGAGTTTAAGCTTGCTGATCAGTATTTTTAAGAGACATACAAAGATTCAGGGGTCTTGACCCTCTTCTGCCCTAGTCTGGTAATCTTTGTGATGGGCTTTTAAAGTTTCCAAGCAGGTTATAGTGTTGCATAGATTTAATGAGGTCTTGTGACTCCTATTTTTTTAACTGTCTCCGCCTATGATTATGGTGAACAGGTGGGGACATAAACATGAAATTAGGCTTGCAGGGTTAATATTAAGCAATTGTATAATGTAATAACTTATTTTTCAACACCAGCCATATCTTCCTGCAATGGGTATGTTGAAATATTTTCTCTACATGGTAAGACGAGGCTGCTCTCTGAACACCTGTGCTCCTATTTTTGTGAGGCACCATTTACAGGAATGTTGATAGGAAATTGTAATGGTTTTGTTGTCCAGCAAATACAGTAAAAATTGTTTGTCTTTGTTCTACCTTGCCCATGATAACTCCAGTTAACAGTGGGACCTATAGTGTATTTTTCCATAATGTCAGGCAGTCTATGGAGTCAATTTAGGCTAAAAAAATATTGCACAATTAAAAAGATTATGTTGCTGTAGAAATATTTTGTGTACATGTAATAAACTTTTTTGCAGGGATATTTTCAATGGATATTTTCCTGAATCTGAGATATGGACTCACACCTTTTCTCCATTTGCATGCAAACTAAAGTTGAGAAACACAAACACAGATTTTTATACTGTTTTTATGCCTTAGCACTCTGCTCACTCACTAGCAAATTAGCACACTGCCTACCCACATTAGCCAATCAGGATGCTGCGGCCACCCACTAGCCAATCAAGGGCAAAATATACCAGCACTTTCTATTTACTTGAATCGAAATGGAGGCTTGCAAGGCAAGCTCAACCAAGGTTTAAAACTTTTATTTTAAAGTTCATTTTTGATGATTTTTACTTTCTACTAGTGTTATGGCTGTTTAATAATACAACTGTAGTTCATTTGTAGCGGTTGTGAGTAAATTAAAATACCTGGACACTGTGATTAGTATTTCATGTCACTAGTGTTTTTTTCATCATGTTTTTTTTGTTTGTTTTTGCAGTACATTTTCTATGTATTTATGTTCTTGTTTTTTAGGTAAATAACACATTACATGACTGGATAACATGCATTAGTTCGAAGATTAAAAACTTGCAGTGGACCTCTTCTGCATTTTCACATTTTCTTGGCAAAGGATACTGAAAATATCCATCCTGCTCACTTCTACAGCTTGGGCTTGGTCCCCCAGAATGTTCTTCACTTATTTACATGGCGCTATCTGTCTGCTCCGGAATGACAGCATTGAAACATAGTAGCAAGTAATCTAACCTGTATCTATGACACATTTTAAGTTCTAGCACAAAAGTACATGTTCAAAACAATATGTATTCAAAAATATAATATTTCAAAATATTAAACAGTAACACATATGTGAGCCTTTACGATGAAAAACTGTGTATCTCTTTTTGAACAAACTTTTTTTAATTAAAAAAAAAAACAAAAACTTTTTTGTCATAGATCTAAAAGGAGAAATTTACAGTTCATCTATTTCAGTTCTTACATAATGTGCAACTTAATAATATATGTAACTATCTTCTTGGGGTTTCCCACACATCAATGGTGGAACCACTTTCCACATCCATCATAGGCAATCTGAATGATTAAGCAATATTTTAAATAATCACATTAAAATATTTATAAGGTGATTTTAAAGGTACATAGCCATGAAAAAAAACATACTGTAAATGAAATGCAATTACATTTAAAACATTCACCTAACATTCACATTCTACCTTGTTGTTAGCTGTGCAAACTTTTACATCAACAATAAAGAGAGCAGTTTCCTCTGCTAAGAGGCATTGGACACGTCCAGGTAGCTGCGATATTGAAAAAGCAATTAAGGTTGATTACAGAACTATGTAATAAAAGCAATAATACAATGGAGGTTTGTGCTATAACATGAGTACTAGTGTCCAAAGAACAGTACACCAGTGCCAAAATCAAATGATTTGTTCAAACATCATTTAATTGCTTCCTGTATCAAGAAAAGAAAATAAGTGGCAGCCTACAATCACAATAAAAAAGTAAAAAACACTACCAACATCAAATACTAATCATAATGTCCAGATATATTAATTAACTTATAATCACTATAGTTTAGGGTAAAGATTTGTGCTTGAGGTTCGTGGTTTGTAAGCTTGCAACTTAGATTTACTTGCTAATAGAGGAAAGGTGTGAGGTCGTGAAAAAAAATCTGTTGAAAAAATCCCTGTATAAATTTTAATTACACAAGTATTACAAAATATTACAGCAATAAAATATTTTTAAAAGTGATTTTTATACGCTTGCAAATCTTTATTACACATTCACAAATATGAACTTGCCAGAAAATATTTTTTTACAAACTCACATCTTCAGATTTTCACACGCACACAATCTAATTGACTCCATAACGGTCATCCTTGGAGACTGGTCAGATAACTTGTGTCTTCATTACAGACAATAAAATAAGATGAAGTTATTCAGAGTACTACTACTACATAGTAACTTTCTTGCACAGATTAATACAGCTGCAAATCAGAATGATGGGATTAACCGTTCAGTTGCAGCCGACTCACTTGATGGATCATCGATCTCCACACATTTCTGTCCTTCATCGATGTGAAGTATCAATGAAGTATTTCGGCAGGATAGTGGAGTAGTTTGCCATTGCTTTCTCCACCCCTCCCCATTTATTTGGGCTTGGGACCGGCATGCAGCTGTTTCCAGTTACACGGCTGGGGTGTTTTGTATGCGTAAGTCAATGATAATTTGGAGACGCCAATTAACCTAGCACGCGTGTTTTTGGACTGTGGAAGGAAACCGGAGTACCCGGAGTAAACCTACGCAGACACGGGGAGGACATGCAGCCGGGACCTTCTTGATGTGAGGCAAGCGGTGCTACCCATCGAGCCACCGCATCGAGCCACCGCCCGGTTGTGATAATATCAAAAAATTTAATAACCGCACAGTGTTCACAGAAGTTTACATCGCTTCTGGACATGGCTAACACAAGGCTTCTTTTTAACACCTGTTCCCTGGATATTGTTATATTTTTGAATTTCTGAGATCAGTTGATTTGCACAGATTATTTTATGTTGCATTTGTGAATGTAACTACGTACTGTAGTGCTTGACAAAGGTTTACCGACACACAACTTTACAACTTTCTTGCACAGATTGTGAGTCATCAATGCATGGGCTATTTATTAATCACGTGAAATTTGCACACAGAGGCCACTTATTATTTTCTCATATAGCCTCTGTCCCCTTTCCTCTTACCATCATTTCATATAATTAGCGCATACATTAACGCTTACCTACCCACCATATCATGCGATAACTTCACTAATTTACTAGTCATATTAGGAATAATATTGCAGTTCTACTCATCCTAAGTAACGTGTTTAGATAGGTATTTGATTGTTTGCAGTATACTTATTTTTATGATAATCAAATAAAAATAAAAAAGCAACAGGAAGTGCCAGAGATACATTGTTAATCCAACTTTTTAAAAATCTTAGTCAGTGGTCACAAAAGTGGTTAGTTTTTGACTACTAATCAGAAAAGTTGTGATTTCATTTCATAGTTCCACCATGCTGTCAAATGTGGTGCCCTTGATCAGGGCCCATAACCCTTAACCCAATTGCATATTGTTTTAAGCTAATTTGCTAATGTCTAGTACTAATTAAGCTAAATACTAATATTAATAGTCACCAAAAGACTCACAGATTTCACAGTGAAAGTATGTCACTTCACACACTTACATTTACTCAGACAATCATATAGAAATGGTATTCTAACCATTTTCTCTTTGCCTTATTCGCTGTGAAGAGCATGTTGATATTTGAATGTGCTTACTGTTGGTCACAGCTTTGCTTGTTATGTAATGAATGTTATGTAACAGAAATGAGTCATTCTGCAGAACGGGTGCTATTTGCTTGTTGAATCTCTTAAAAATAACATTTTATTTTCTATATTTTTTTAAGCACTGAATCTAACAACATACATATTTAACTATTAAAAATGAGTATTGGTCAAACTCAGACATGGTTTCTTATATTAATGTTACTATAAGAAGTAAAAAGACTGAGTTTTATGCACAGAATTAGTAAACCCATAAGATGTAACTTTACTGCTCGCAAAAAAATAGGGAATACTTCATAATGAAATATCCCCTATTTTTAGTGAGCAGTGTGCATGGCATCCATATTAATACCATTAAGACAATGAGAACATACTAATCATTTACCAAAATGTGTATATTTACAGTACACAAGTAACAACTACAAATAATTTTAGTAATAGGTAATTAGTAACTAATAGTAATACAATCACATATACAGGGAAAAAAATAGAGTTTACTTTTACGTCCTCAGAAGATACAGATAAAACAGCTTCCTATTTAACTTGTGTTATGTTAATCCCAAAAAATTGTAATTTAAATACAAATATTTTCAGCATCTTTCTTTAAAAATTATATATATCTACATTTACCATCTATACATCTAGTGTCCTGAGGACAGCTGTGCTGATGTGCTGAATGAACAGAAGGACAGAAGAAGTGTGTAATTTTATTTACAGCTGCAAATGGTTTGTAAAGTATCAAAATGTATATAAAAACCACACAGTGTTTCTTAAGATGCCCCATTCTAAATGCCTTAAGGCCCAGATAAGTTGATGTCTGTTGTCTACCTGGTTAACACAAGGCTACTTTTTAACACTTGTTTCCTGGTTGTTGTTATATTTCTGAGATGAGTTGATTTGTACAGCAACATTTTAAGTGGCATTAGTGAATGTAACTCTGTACTGTAGTGCTTGACAAAGGTTTACCTAAGCAATCCCTTGCCCATGTGGTTTTATCAGCTATAGCTAAATGGCAGTTCTTGATACAGTGCCGTCTGAAGAATTGAAGATCAATGACATTCAGAATAAGCTTGCGCACTTGGCCTTTATGCTCTGAAATTCCTCAAAATCCTTTAAATCATTTAATGTTGTCCACGTGTGAAAGAGAAATATGCAAATCCCTTCCAATCTTTTTTTGAGGTACATTGTTTTGAGACATTTAAATCATTTTCTCAAGCATTTGTTGACAAACTGGAAATCCCGTGGCCATCTTTGCTCATCACAGACATACCATATCATTATTACAATCATCTGTTGACATCACCTGTTTAAAATCATGTTATAAATCTAATCTAATTATAATGTAATCTAATTATAAATGCAGTTTTTCAATTCATTACTTACTTGATATTGTGCATTCAAACTGTCTGCAATGCAATACTAATAAACACTAAAAACACTGTGGCTTTTTATATGCTTGGTCCATACTGTCCCATCTATTTATGATTTGGAGATTTATATTATAGTTTACTTTGTGTGCATCATGTTTTAAAATTCAATTCAGTCTCATGGCTGTTTCAAAAGTTCTGTATCAACCAATTGTCAATCTATTGGTAGGAATGCCATTCCATCGTAGGTGTTGGCAGGGGCCTGTTGCAGTACCAGAAGTCTGGCCATCAGGCAATCCCTTTTCTTGGACGTGTCTAGTTGGGCCTACTTGATATCCAAACTGGCCAGAAGGCACCATTGGTACTTGAACATCAGATCAGATTGGCTAGTGAATTGCCACTGCACCACCAGAGCACCACTAGCTTGGTATTATTTAATTAAAATTTGGAAACATGTCATGTGAGGGGCTCTGGAAAAACAATTTTTTTTTATTATTAAAAACAACTGGTGATGAAATGAAAGATTGGGAGCTTTTGGAGAACTGAAATCATATTTAAAATCGGATGACATCTGACCAAGTTATTACTTTTTAAACTTCAGAGTGTCAGTAACTGCTCTAAGGAGAGGACAGGAGACGGAGATGCAGAACAATGCGGTTTTATTGAGAATATCAGACAGCAGCACT
>JAUZSU010002586.1:0-11507 GCA_034780255.1 Parotocinclus maculicauda
TGGCAGAGGCGGGATTTGAACCCAGGACCTTCAGGTCCAGAGTCCAGTGCCTTAACCGCTAGGCTACCACAGTCCCATTTGATATACACTCATGAATGCTAGCCAATGTGAACGAAGCTCCTTCCAAGCATTCGTTAGGAATGTATTGTCGTATTGTACATAACGTAATGTGAACTTTTTCTACAAAACAAACAGTGGCTATAAATACTTACTTTGCCAGCCTGTATAGTTTGGCTGTTAGCACTCTAAAACAACCTCATTTTTCATTTGGTCAACTTGAAGAGGACTTGAGAGCCCCCATTTTGCCTTAGGACTTGACTCGCGATTCGCTTGTATTTACCTGGGATTTGAATCCTAGTGACTTTTTCCCACCTCTGCTACTTACCTTTCTATATACTTTTGGTCATATAGTGTAGGTGTTATCTGGAACGCTTTAAGATTTGGCTGTCTGAGAAATGAATCAGAATTTGGTGGTTGCCAGGTGAAAGATACCTGCCATAAACACTGCTCACAAAAATGAGGAGAGATTTCAAAATGAATACGAAGAGGATCCCACAAGAACTGTTGGATAATCTGATCCTGTCCATGTCAGTGTGTTTTGGCAGTCTTGGGTGATCATACACCCTCCTAAACAGTCAATGTGGGGGCACTCTCATAAAATGGAACATGCTTCTGTTCACCCCAATGAATATATCCCTTACTACTCAATCACCATAACTGAGTTTGGATCTCATTTGCATAATCGATCGACTTTCTTTGACTTTTCATTTGCATTTCTTTCTTTCTGATCTTGTTTAATGACATAAAATTAAATGCTTTTTTTTAATGGCTTCATATTAATTTAGATATATTTCCTAATTATTGTGAGCAGTGTAACAGACCCAATAAAGATTTGGTGGAGGAGTAATGTAGCTGTTTTTCACAAAGCCTTGTCTGTCTGGGCACAAAGTCTATAAAGAAATGGTTTGTTGTGGAATAAACTGATCTTTTAGATTTAACATCTATTCCTGCCAAGGAGGATAAAACACTTTTTGGTTCTTGGTCCTCCTAAGGTTTTTTCATTTTAACATTTAGGGAGAGCCGGGCTTCAGAAACAACACCTTTAAAAGATTTTTTAAAAATCTTTTCAAATCCTCATACAGAAAAGTGATGCATCTGCCTTTAAAACATCATTCGTTAGACTGGATGCACTGGATTTTTCAGAGAAAACAAGCAAGCCCCGAGTCTCCATACCAAACAGTAACGAGCCACCTCGACCGCAGAGTAAACTTTTAATTTGTTCGTTAACCTGCGTTGGAGTCATTACGGCTAGAATAGTACATTAAAGTTCAAGATGTCACTTTCACTGTGTTCGACTCCACTTGGCCCACACATTACAGCATCTATTTTTTCTGTTGTGCAGCGTTTGTGGATGAGTCACGAATTCATTTTGTACAGTGCATCTATAACCACAATTACAGCTTTGCTCAAAATGTTCTGTTCTGTTCTGATCTATTTAATTCAAATCTACTTTTTTGTACAGGATAAAAAACATGAATGCTTATTATTCCTGTGTGACATTAATGCACTGTGAGCTACAGTCCTAGAGAAAATAAACATGTCTACGTGTATAGCAGCAATTTAATTCCGTAATCTGCTAAATTCCAACACAAACATCACATTCCACTTACTGATTACCAAGCAAGTCATATTTATGGAAAAGATGTACAGGAAAAATGAAAGCTGGGATAAAAAACTTGATTTCTGAACTTTCCTAGGTTAAAACTTAGGAAATCACCTCATCACCATTAATCACATCCTGAAAACACAATGTTCTTTGTTATCTTGACCAGTTGTCATTTGCAGCGAATAAATGTTCTTGTCATTACTGGAAATATTTTTTGTGTATTTTTTCCATATCTTGTAGAATAAATCAGAAATAGTTTTTTTGTTAAATATTAACTATTAAACCCAGAAATCTCTTTTTTTTCCAGAGCTGAATTATGAAGTCTATAAATTAAAATCTTTTGAGTAATCCATCTGATAACCCAGCTGCAGGGCTAATAAACAAACAGACATGATCTTGTCTGATGGACGAATAGCCAGACTGGGGCTCATCTCCCTGCTGTTTCAACAGCAATTCATACAGACTAAACAAGGCGGCAGCAAGGTTGACGTATGGACATGGGGAGTATAACGTGTTCCTCCATTTATGCTAATTCTCCCAGCGACAGAAACAGTCTGGGTGTATAAAGGCACTCACCTGCCTTGCTCAGTGTAGGGATTGTACAGGTTCAAGGGAGTATAGAGAGAACTGGGAACTGGATTTAGGGCAATCACCGAATGGATTTTGCAAATACACTCAACTTTTTTCCAGCGTGTAGCGTTTTAGAGGAGTTTTAAAGAGATCTATCATTCTGTAGCAACCTACACTGGTTTCATTTATACTTGTGATAATGCCTAAGATTTATGTTCTGCATGTTAAATATAAATAAGCAAGCCATCCATTATGCAACTGAAACTATTTTCCCTATATAACACCAGCAATTAAGATGTTCTGTAATGTGTTTCTCAGCAAAGTGAGTTCACAGTCCAGTAGTTTCTATTACATGCCTATTATATTTGGGTTCACAGATTACAGCCACCTCCTTTTTTCTAACTGCTGTTCATCACAGGGAGGGTGATGAACACGCCTGGAGAGGGCCTAACATGTTCTGTGCATATAAAGGTTCGCAGTGGCCTGAGATTGGCTAGTGTTGTTTAATCAGCAGTGTTAGGAATATTACTTTTTGCATTATTGGGCAGTGGCATTTGTGCTCGGTGCTCCAGTCACAGATAGGTGGGAGTATTTCATAATTGTGCAAGTCACAAGTAAGTCTCAAGTCTTAACCTTCAAATCTTAAGCAAGTTCCAAGTTAGTGTGGTAATATTCAAGTAACTCAAGTCAAGTGATATATAATGATGATACTCTAATTCCAGTTTCCACATTTAAATCAGTCAATGGATAGTGAGCTGCCATTACTGCCACCTTGAACAAAGAAAGTAGGGTGTGCCTGTTAATGGTCCAAAACGGAATGTAGCTCTGTTCAAACAGTGGTTGAGCTAAATTTGGGAACTGGAACGTGAATACATACTTTTTTTCATTGCAATATGTGCATCGAAAAAAAATCATTGGATTATGTTTTAAGAAATTAATTACCCAAACAAACCTAAATTGTCAAGACCACAAAATGGAAATATTCAATAACGTGAATTTATGTCATCTGTCTCCATTCTAAGTCCGAGTCATGAATACCAAGTCAAAGTAAAGTCGAAACCTTTATCAATGTTAGTTAGGGACAGTAGGAGTACTTTAGAGACACCAATTGACTTATCACGCATGTCTTTCGCCTGTGTGAGGAAACCGGAATACCCGGAATAAACCCAGATGGGCACAGGGAGAGAATGCAGGTGAAACTTAGTAGAGTCTCCGACCGCTCCTCCTGGGATATAATCCAAGACCTTCTCAAGAAAGTCTCAAATTTTTAAATATTATGCAAGTCTGATAGCTGTGGCATCACTGGGATCAGCTTGTGATCTCCAGGCAATAGGTTAAATACTTTTGAGCCAGTGGCAGTATTTCAGATGTAATTGGTCATGCCTTACATGGTAGACACAGTTATACAGTATCCTTGGTAAGGTCTAGTTGCAGAAACGCACCTCCTGTAGTACTAATCCTTACAACCTGCTCCTCATCATCGTTAGACTAGACACTGGAGAACTGTGTATGTACTGTGTTTTACTGTAGCAAGTGCAACAGACAGATCTCAGTGGTAATTACTGTATAAAATGAAAGATCTTGTTGACTCACCAGGTCAAGGAATTTGTTTTCCAGATCTCTGTATTCAGGTGAGGTCTTGTTAAAGAGGCTGTCAGAGAACATCAGGTTTGTGACCCGTAAACTGAAGAACACCACAAGTTCTTTGCCTTTGCTAGCTGTGGTCATCAAAGGGGTCGTTAGGTACTTGAGTGGTGGCGTGGCTGTGCTTTCAAAGGCACGCTCTTCATTGGGAAAACTGCCATAACCCAGAACGCGTACAGCCTCTGTGTTCACTACATCCATTCGATCGAGTTCTTTGGCAAGATCTTGCACGTCAGTGGCTACGTTGTCCTCCTCCTGTCCTTCTGTCTCCATTATTTCAGCCTCCTCACTATCTGGCGATGTTCCTGAAGGTAAGAGCTCGTCATTTTCAGGTACAGGTGTTGTCAAAGGGATGTCTGTTAACACCACATCATAAAAATGTACATCTGTAGTCAAAAAAAGTGCCGTCTCAGGGGTCTGCTCTTCACTGTTGGTAGGTAGTGGTGTTATTGAAGGTACATCAGTTAACAAAATACCATGACGATTGACATCTGGAGTCGTGGAAAGTACCATCATGCTGGTCTGTTCGGAGAAAGATGCGGTAGTATCCAATGGCGCTTCGGGAACATTCCCGTCCTCACTCGAGTTATTTTCTGTGGACAAACATTTAAAAGCTTATTTATTAAATGAAAAAGGTCAGCTAAGTTTTGTTACATAAAGTTTACCACGTTCATATTTAACAAGTGACAACCTACCCTCTGTATCATTAAAATCATTAGGTTGGCTCTCAGGCTGAACATCTGCTGCACGGGATTCATACGTCACACTTATTGTGGCATATGGTACCTCAGATGGTATTTTGGTATATTGGGGTTCATTCTCATCCTCCTGTGGCTCAGTGGGGACAAAAGGCAAAATATGGACCTTATGGATAGTAGTGTCCTGACTAGGTTCAGTGCTGTCACTTGAAGTTGGTTCAGCAGTACTTGCCACCTCAAATCCTGGTATATTAACTTGGTCTTCGGGATTTGGTTCATGCATCTCTTCCCTAAATTCAGCATCTATTTTAGGTTTTTCAGTTCTAAATTCCTGCAGGACTTCAGCACTGTGCTCACTCTCAGCTTGATCTTGATTTTCAGCTGCCTCCTTGAGTTTTGGTACCTCTGGTCCTTTAACCACATGTTCCCCAAGCCTAGAAACGTCTGGTTCAGGTATTTTAGAGATTTCCACTGATTCTCTTACTTCTGTATTGTCCCCAAGCTCTTTTCCAGGCTCTGTAAAGGGAATCTTTTCACTTTTGTCTTCAGATTCCGATATGACTTGTCCTTCTTTGGGTTCTGTTATCTCAAAAAAACCTTCTGGTACTTTTACTTCAAACTCTTCTACTGGTTCTGTTATATTCTCCTGCTTTTCTAGTTCGGCTATTTTTCTGGGTTCTGATACCATAACCATGACACGCTCTGTTACTGCAGCCACTTTTGCAGGTTCTTCACTGGCGCTGGACATAGACTTTAAGTCTTCAGTCTCTTTCTTTCTTTCTACATCATACCCATCTTTATAAACTTCAGTCACTCCGGTGGGATTTGCTTTTTCATCAAGGGCATTAATTATTTCAAGGTTGTTCACAACTGGCTTGACTTCTGGTTTGGGTAGCTGTGGAATAGGAGCTTCATGTGCCTTGGTCTCGTGCTCCTGCTTTGTTTGGGGCTGCAGGCTAATGGACGAATCTGTTGTAACTGATAACTCTGTTTGCTCAGAATAAAAAATCAATGTTGTAGTAACTGAATTTGAAGGGACTCCATTCTCTGCTATCACGTTAGGCCTGGGGTTTATATCTAGGACAGGCCTCTCTTGGGTGTCATGATGTTCACTTGGTAAAATGAGGGTTGGACTAAGAACTCTATCTAGGACATCTATCTTGGCCTCATCATCAATGGATGGCTCATTGAATACTTCAGCTGGAGCTGTGGGAAAAACGTCCTTTATAAGTGCCCCATTTTCTCCTCGTATTGTTTCTATGTGGGTAAAAAACACCTCAGGTGCCTGAGTTGGTAATATTTTGGAGTCCAGTGTTTTTGTTGTGGATAAGTGCATTCCTGGTTCAGTTGTATCTTCTGATTGAGAAACAGGGACGTTCACACCTCCAGACTCATAAAGATCTGGTTCAGCGAACTGTGCAAACCAAAAACAGCAAAAGATTATGTATTTATTGCCAAATAACAGGGATAATTAATTTTAATAATTGTCACCTCAGCAATATCCTTAGAAGCATCCGAGTCTAGCGATGAGGCTGAAGAAGATTCACCTGTTATAATATGAAAACAATGCAAATACAATGCAAAAAATGACTTTAGACATTTAGATATTTGCTTTGTATGCTAAACACATGCAGCGCTGCTTTGTGAAACACTTAAAATCATTTCTTCAATTTCATTTCAGAGCATATATTTTTAATTACATCATTAAAGCTTCAGACAGACCTTTAATTATTCATCACGCGGACTGCCTGAATCAACATAATCATCTGCCTACCTGGCACAAAAGTCAGCGTATCGAGGTCGATGGGCAGCGAGGACTTCTCAGTTAGGGATTTTATCACGGCCTCCCTCAGGCTCGCTATGATTAATGCTCCTCTTGCACTATGCTCACCAATGTCTGGTGTAATACTCTCAAAGACGACTGCGTAATGCACCCATATTCCTCCTGAGCTGTGGAGTCAGAATGAACACCAGTTAGGGTATGTGGGGAATTATGCTTTATGAGCTGATATTGCTAGTGTTTCAGATAGGCAGGCATTAATACTCTATGTGCAGCAAGAGAACTACAGTATGAGCACCTATACTAGATCAATAATTATCTAAAATGTAGATATAGATTTTAAATGATTGTTAACTATAATAATCAATTAATGATTATCCACTGTGCTATTGAAATTATAGTTCATTACATACTGCACTGTTGTGCCAAAGCATGAGATGTTTAGGTAGGTGGCACAGATACCAAGTAGAACATAGCCTACTGCATCACATATCTACTGGCTTGTCCTTTTCCCGTATTGTATCTTGGTGTTGTTACTTCTGCATATAAATGGTGCTCAGCGATTCATGTGATGTAATAACCTGCTTTTATTATTCCTAAGTCCAGGTTTGAGATGCTTTTATGCCCATTTTGGCACATTTGATGGTAGACAAAAGCTAGAGGCTTGCAGATGTACCATGTACCAAATGTACCATTTGTACCGTGCGACCCAGTCCTTCTGTAAATCATAAAAAATGGGTGCCCTTCTGTCAGCAGGGACCAGATGATATAGCCTTTGTTGCCCCCACACACTGATGAGTCCTGTACACCCCACATTCTGTTGGTTCATGGATTGCCCCGCTTACGATCACTCTTGGTGTAATGTAGGGGCACTCCTGGTCTACATGATGTGACAACGCACCCATCTCATGGAGCACTCAGGCATCCACTGTTGGTAGCTAACGAGATAAAGCTGCTGGGACTGTGGTGGTCTAGTGGTTAAGTCACTGGACTCTGGACCAGAAGGTCCAGGGTTCAAATCCCACCTCTGCTACAGTCGGGTCCCTGAGCAAGGCCCTTAACCCACAATTGATTGGATTGTAATACTGTATAAGTTGTAAGTCGCTCTGGATAAGGGCGTCTGCTAAATGCTGGAATTGTAAATTGTAAATCGTACAGACAACCATGGTTAACACAATATAGAAGTGGTGTCAGGATGAAGTTGCCCAAAAGCTAGAGAGGCACAAGGCACAACCCTAGACTCGAAGGGCACATACCCTCACACACTAAGGGTACACACCAATCAGCATGGCTGGAAATCGGAGTACACAGAGTAAGCCCAAACAGACACGCAAAGTCTGAAGTCAGGATCAAACCAGCAATGCTGAAGCTGTGAGCTAACCACTGGACCACCATGATGCCACCCCGGGCAACTTCAGATGAAAAAAATCCCTGTTTGCAGTATTGCATTTGTACTTACTTCTGTTGAAAAAAAAACTCTGGTCCTCTTGCCAGTCTTTCTGTAACCTACGCTAACAGGACTGTACATGATCTAAAGTTTGAGGACTTCTTGAGCTTCTTGTAAATCTGAGAGGTCGATAACCAAAACAGATCAGCTTAAAGCCCGGGTTGCCAGGACACTTCATTTCCTGATTTCTTAACGTTCAGGGTTATGCAAGAAACTTGCTTACTCTGAAGTAAATTTGTCAGGTTATTTGTTTCAGCAAGGTCCATTGTCTAAGGGTGGAGGGGCGGTAATTTATTTCTTGTTCACTCACCTTGGCCAAGTCCAGTAAATGATTTGAAATGCATGTCCTAAATATTTCTCACTGTCAGTGTTATCTCCCTCCATCAGTCCCTGCATGCAACCTATCATCACTAAGTGAGGAGCCGACTCTATTCGCAAGATCTGATCTCATAAGGTCCTGCCGGGTCACCTTCACTGCCATATGCTCGAAAACACCTGATAAAATAATACAACAGTCTGACAGTGAAATTACATCAGATCCTATCATATCCTACCAGACGTGCTCTCAATAGCCCAGATAAAGCAGCTCTTTATGATTGATGTAATATTTAGAGCCATTCAACATAAGTACTATTGTGTCTTCTGCACTTATATATGATCAATACTTTGAGAAGAAGCACATTTTAATAGTCGGGATTGTCTGGCTGAAGTCACTGAATGAAGCACAGAAGCCTTTAGTGCCTTTTTAGTGCTGTTATTAATACGAATGCCCTCACCAAGATATTGTGTATTACTAAGTGAAACAGCCTCTGGTTCTCTCTGGATCTAGCTGTACTGCTTCATCAGGAGACTGCAGCTTGGCACACAGCGTACCTGCTAAGAATGTTAGGGCAGCACCAAAAAGAATGCAGAAAAGCTGTGTGTAACTACCTAATGATTGAAAAAAACATTTCACCCCAAGACTTTACACACCACACACTTCATTTCACTGTCTCGTTCGAACTTTTCAGGCAGAACAGACAAGATGAACAAAATGTCTTCAAGTGACGAAAAATGCCAATATTGGACACCCTTGATTCTGGAAAAAAGAAAGGACCAATGAAAGTTTTACCATCTGAAACTTTTTTTAGCGTGAACATCATTCGTTTTAGAAACTCTTTCCGATTACACAAAGGGAAGACGAAGAAGGGGAACAGGCAGAAGTCACAAACAACAAGACACACAGACTAAATCTAACAATGCTAACAGAAATGCACATGTGAACAGAAAGAGCTAACAGATAAAGTGAACTAGACATAGTGCTAATGCTATCAGTGCTACGCAAACAGACAGTGGAAACTACAAATGGGTACTTTGATTATCTCTAACAGTCTCAGACGCCTTGTACTCTTGCCAATCTTATATCATCACTTAAACATCTCCAATTTACTCTTAAATTTCCGTAAGTGGAGGGAATATCCTGAGAAAGGTTACAATGTATAAATATCTAGCCATCTTGCTAGACAGTGCATTCACTCTTTTCTGGTTCCACTATTCCAATATCCATTTCGCTACTAATATCCCTATTAAAACACATCACTGCTCTCTTTATCCACTTTTCTACACACATGCCGTAATATACACAGGCTTACACTGATTCTGATACATCCAGTAATTACGAGTTTGCCAAGTAAAAACCTTCCCTTCAGGTTCAGCTGAAAGTCCAGTCGCAGCTGACTCTCGTTCACTTGATGGATCATCGATCTCCACACATTTCTGTCCTTCATCGATGTGATCCATGAGGTTTTTCGGCAGGATAGTGAAGTAGTTTGCATTGCTTTCTCCACCCTCCCCATTTATCTGGGCTTGGGACCGGCGTGCAGCCGTTTCCAGTTAAACGGCTGGGGTGTTTTGCATACACAAGTCAATGTCAATTTGGAAATGCCAATTAACCTAACAGTCTTTGGACTGTGGGAGGAAACCGGTGAACCTGGAGCAAAGCCACACAGACATGGGGAGGACATGCAGACTCCACGCAAAAAGGACCCAAGACACTCCATCCTTTGATTGAACCCGGGACCTTCTTGTTGTGAGGCAGCAGTGCTACCCACCGAGCCCCCATGCTGCCCACCCATAGATAGTAGCTACATATTAAATGAGTGTAAATGTACCTGTCTCCGCCAAGCCAATAACGTTCTACAAACTAAATATCATCAGATGTGTACAAGATAAGATATGGTTGGGCATGGAGGAATACTGGTTCTATATGTATAAGTAAACATGCCAGTTGGAAGCCCTGCCATGAAGAAACTGGGAAAAATGTCTTGTCTCGCAGTCAACAATCTCAAACCAAGAGGTGGCCTACCTAAAAGAATTTTTATTTCAGCGCCTTTTCACAAGGCACCAGGGAAAGCCCTTTTATTCCTTCTTGTGGCAGACCCATTTACTTCTGTTTACTTCTAAAGTTACTTCTAACTGCTTGCTGAGTTTTAAAGCGATCCCACATTTCATTCTGGGTTTAATATTTTTACACAAGATACTTAAAAGCTGTGACTGAAATATCCATTTCTGAACTTTCCTAACTTATAACATTTACAGCAAACACATGCTCTTGTCATTACTGCACATATTTTCATTTGGAATTTGGAAGTAATTTATGGAATATAACAAAAGTTTGTTTCTTTCACTCAAACTTATACAGTACCTACAAACAGTAAAACCAGAAAAAACTATAATTTTGCGGTGACCATCCTTGTACGTTGCTCAAAGGATTAACGATGTTTTTCAGGCAGTCCTTGAATTAACACTCAAAGCATTTTTAATGTCTGAGCTATTGTGTGTTTGTCTGTATTACCTGGGTATCTGTGTAGGTGTGTAAGTGATAAAGGGGTCTCTGTAGCATGAAGTCTTCTTTGTCAGGCCGAAGGCGTGTTCGCCATGCTTCAGTTTGCCTCATCATCCTCCCTGGGTCTGCCTCTACCACCACCGCAACCTGCAAAACAAACACTTAGTAAACCACCAGTGCGCTAATCATAATGCTTCCAGTCATGTCCAAACAGGCACAGGACAGAACCAGGTCTTAAAAATAATTCCTGTTTTCGGTAAAAAGCAAAGCAATCGGAGCAGATTTACGTCGCCCATTTCACAATGTATCGAGTCAATGAAGAAATAATCACTGCTTGGTTATGACACCCAAATAGGATATGGTAATAAATGTAATAAATCTGTCCTAATTTTTGGAACATTTACCCAATTTTCTCCTAATGTAGACTAAGCTAATTCCCATCTGCTAGTTCGTGCTCTCATTTTGTTCAATCTGGGAAGCTGAGCTCTAACGCACACTCCTCCGGGATGCCTAAAGCTAGATGATTTTGAACTTTTTACAGTTTTCTCATGTGAGGTCACAGAGAGAAGGGAAATAAGCAGACATCTACAGTAGACAAATAAGAAAGGCATGTCATCCCTCTCATCCAGAGAGTAGGACAAATAGTGCAATAACTGCGCCTATGTAAACAGCTCACCGACACAAGTCTCACCTTGTTTGACATATTTTGATATTTTGTTTAAATATAAAATATTAAAATATTTTGTTTAAATATGAAATATTAAAATATTTTGTTTAAATATTTACTTATGCAGCCGATTCTGGTTAATAGGACCACCGGTTAATGGGACCAGCTGCTTATTCGGACCAAATCCTAAAGTACCGAAACAAATCCTATT
>JAUZSU010002597.1:0-11507 GCA_034780255.1 Parotocinclus maculicauda
ACCAAACTTGACCTGGCAATGGTCTTTATCCCACTGGTCCCACATAAACAATTGTTATTTGTTACTCATAAACTACTTCCAAATGCACCTGCAAGACTTCTTACTGGTATCAAGAAATGGGAGAGTATTACTCCAGTACTCGCATCACTTAATTGGCTACCAGTAAAATACAGAATTAAGTACAACGTTTTATTATTTGTTTTTAAGGCCTTGCATGGCCTGGCACCGCGCTACCTCTCTACATTGCATCATTACACCTCACGTTCCCTTTGATCCTCCAACAAATTGTTCCTAGCCGTCCCATGCTCACGGATGAGGTCCAAAGGTGATCGGGCATTTTTTGTTGCTACACCAAAACTTTGGAATTGTCTTCCAATCATATTAAAGAATCTCATACCCTGGATTGCTTTAAATCAAATTTAAAAACTCATCTTTTTTCTTTAAAAAAATTATATAAATGGTGATTTGCATGTGATTGTTTTATATTATGATGGTGATTTTATTGTTTTATTGTCCTATGTCTCTGTGTTAATTTAATTTAATTTAATTTTACTTTTTTCTTGTGCAGCACTTCGGCCAACACTAGTTGTCTTTTAAACGTGCTTTATAAATACTTAACTTCACTATTTTTTTTACCAAACCTGTCCTTTAAGTGGTCTTTATTTTTGCCTACATCCCATAGCTTACATATGTATTTGGTCTTCTAAAACACTCGATTTATGGATAGATAGTGATAGATATAGTGTGGACCTGGAAGAGGAGTACAATTACTTTGATGACTGAAATTAAACTTTTAAACACCTTTCCACACCTTTATTTTAATTATTATGTTTTTAACTATAGCAGCAACACTAGCAAAACAGATGTTATTAATTATATTTTTGCAGTTTTTCGCAACTCTGTCCTGTAAATGTTCTACATTGTTACCCCATCCAGCTGCTTATCTGAACCAGGCATGCATTTAATATCGATTGGATTCGTTTGAGAACTCATGAGAGAGTCCATGTAGAGTGGCAGTACAACGATTATTATACCATCTCTTAGCTGTAGCTACTCTCTGTAAAAAGTCTGTGAATACAATATACTGAGACAAACCTTTATTATATTTGATACATTCGCATATGAATCTGAAATCTACATTGACATGCCAGTTTATGATGTGCCCTTACACTTTCCTTAAAAACATCAAATCAGGCCTTTGTGGTGGACTTTTGGACGCTACCTTGCATATGTAACTATAGAGAGGTACAGGATTACAGATAAAGGCAAAACAGGGCCAAACATAAAACTAATTCCAAGTACTGAATTTATATTAGAAGATGTTTTTACACATGTCAGGTCAATAAATTCATCCTTTCAAAATTCATGAGAGTGTTGTTTTGGGAATTTATAATCCATTCTGCCAACATGTCAATATGTTTATAATCACAATTGCTTCCCATAACACATTTTTTCAGTTGCAGCAATCAGATATGGAAAGATAGATGATGACTAATGGTCCTGTTGGAAATCGAATCCATATTAGTTCTACTGAAATCACACTGGTAATTCTCTCTCACTCACATATGTCTTAAATATGAATGTTACTGTTAAGCAGATGTTTTTGAATAATGAAAGAAAGATACATTTTGCTAATTGAATGTTCGTTAGGTGTAAAATGTCAATAATAAGTATTTATTATATTCTGTCGTTTGGGTCAACATAGTGTATTGAAGAAGATACAATAGAAAGACTCTTTTTAAAGAATTTGGACCTGGAAGTGAAGAAAATATGGATTTTTGGGGGTGTCTTACAACTCAACTGAGGATTCTTTTTTTACCAAACGTGTTGGGTATACTGCTTTAGGTCTAATTTCCATCCATCCATTCATTATCTTCAGCTTAATCCACATGAGGTCACGGGCCAGCCAGTACCCACCCAGCAACTCTGGGCACAAGGGCAGGAACAACCCTAGACAAGGTGCCAATCCAGGCACACACACACACACAGTCTTGCGCACAGTCACACACCAAGAACCACTTTTTAAGAGACACCAATTAACCTAACATGCATGTCTTTGAACTGTAGGAGGAAACTGGAGTATCCAGAGTAAATCCACGCAGGCACAGGGAGTTCATACAGACTCCACCCAGAAAGGACCAAGACCGCTCCACCCTTCTTGCTGTGAGGCAGCGGTGCTACCCACCGAGTCACTGTGCTGCCCTCAGGTCTAATTTATTAATTGAAACTTAAAACAAGAAAACAGAACTGAAAAAAGTGAGAAGCTGAAAGGAATGGATCAATTTCCTGAGTATGGTGCCACTCCTCCAGATCTGATCATAAGGAGTTAATTGTTTCCACCATTCACTGGGCAATACCTTCGTTGAAAATAACGTGATGGGTCTAGTTAGGCAGAAACCCGCTGGTGCTGCAAAAGAATTGCCCCGTTTCACAATTCAGACACACACAATGGAACACCGCTCAGGTGATGGCATGCCCATATGGCATGGCATGATATTAATAAGAGTAGTGACTGCTGCATGCTTAAGATCCTAGTAAGGTCATGCTAGTAAACTGTCCCCTACATGTCAGGTATTTTAAAAACTCAGAGGCACATTGGAACAGGACAGCACAGTCTTGCCACCTGCACAGTTTTGTGTCACAGTGTGTGTTGCTTTGCCAGATTAAATCATTGCCACCAGAAGCAGGATAACAAGTTGCATTGCTCCTTGTGATGGAGACTGGGTGTGCGATTGTCAAGTGATCAGGCAAGTGGTGCACCTATGTTAGAAAATCAATTGCTTGTATCATCTGTCACCAACCAGAGGTGATTCCACATTGCAGTGTGTACAAACTTTTTGCTGGCAATTTAAACCAAAATATGTTTGCTGCTAGAGCTCCATGTTTCAGGTGTAATCTGTGGTTCTGTTACCCTTGATTCCTTAGGCTAATGACGCAAAGCTTGTAACCTGCAACTAATGTAGCACTTGGTTTGCTTTTACTAGAGCGATCTTCACAAAAGTTAATTTCATCGAGGATTTTATGGTTTTGGATACTGCACCTGCTGAACTGCTGTTTTCATAAATGATTGGAAATCATTTCTTAAAGTATTTATTTACGCACCCACACACATTTCCTCAAAACAGGTACTTGGTATCAGCTTTTCCTCAGACAAGGTCATTTACATTAACAAAGTAAATGAAAATAATCGCACTTAAGGTTAAGAAAGAAGGTTTTGAGGTTAATGTATTGTGCTTCTGGCAAAGTCTAATACATTTTGTGTTAATATACAGTATAGTCAAATAATAATAAAATGTTTTGGATAAACATTTTACATTGACAAATGTGTGATTTATTTTTTAACTCAATTTAATTCAGTATATTGCATTTCAGAACCTGGCATCTTTTTTCTAGGTTTTGGATTATGCAATCTTATTACATGTACTCTGTATGTAAATTAAATAACGTGAGAGAGATAAGTGATCTAACACCACCAACTGGCTCTCTTTCGGTTCTGAAAAACTACAGGGTGATTTAAAAGCCACAGAACACAGGGTGAGTCAAAAAAACCACAGTCAAAGGCTGCCAAAACCATTGTTGAGGTTTCTTCATCGGTAGCAGTCTTCTGAACTTTCCCGGTGTCAGTTGTTGAAGTCTGCGGCTATGATACAGCACCTGCACCCCCGACATTCCAATCATAAATTCCATCTTCAGTTTCCTGTAATGAGCAACAAAAACAACAAAAAATGATGTGTTGATAACTTTTGAACTACAAGAGATATGGTAAATCTGATTCTGAGACAATTCTGGTGTTTTCTGATTTGCTGCATGACCACCTTATCATTGGAAAAGGTGACGGCCTTTCAAGATGACGGCCATGTTCTGGACATGGCCTGAAATATATCCCCCTCAGTCATTACTTGCTGGGGTATTCAGTCATTTCCCCTTTTGTTTTTGAAATAAAAGGGTGCCCTGGTACTTTTGACTCACCCTGTGGTGTATAGAAATATTTTCCCTGATTTAGTGCAGTGACATACTGGCATGCTGAAATATTGAAGAGCAAATGTTTACAGAGAAGTGGACCAGGATTTTGAATTCCATTTAGTAAGAAAATAAAAGGTTTGTGGATTTAGGTCCATTGCTCAAATAATAAAACTGTTAACAGTATGTGCAGCTGATGTACCTGTGAATGTGAAGGGGTGTCTGCATACTTTTGGCCATATAATGTACGTGTTAGTGATTGAAAATAAAGCTGCATTACTCAAAATCATTTATTTAAATGTATTATTATGATTATAATCATGAATTCATATTTACAATATGTGCTTCTTATCCAGGGTGACTTACAACTGATACAATAGAAGCAAGTGTCAGTTATTGGTCTTGCTTACAAGTCTGACAATGGGCATCTGGTAATGCCTGGAACTTCTGGGATGTAATTCAGTAGTGCCTTAACCACTGAACCACAATGGTCCCATTTAGTTCTTTAGTTTTTTATCTATTTAGTTTCTTTCTTTTTTTTTGTGAAATGTTTTATTTATTTTGTTTTATTTATTTTGAAAAAACACACATAAATCCCCTTGCATATCCATGACAACAAATACAAGTACAAAAAAAAAAAAATAATAAAATTAAAAAAAAATATATATATATATATATATATATATATATATTATAAAACAAAATAGAAAAATAAAATAATAAAATAAAATAAAGCAAAATAGTAAAATAATAATAGTACACCCACCCTCCCCCCTCGCTATTTAGTTTCTTACAAAAAACATTAGTGGATCATCTAAAAGTGCAAATGTTTGCAACACTACAGTCTGTTTTTACGAATAAAACATTCATTTTTTAGAAATGTTATATTTAAAATATAATAAATCATTGTAATAACTAGATCTGCATTTCCTGACAGAACCTTAACAATGTTTGAAATATGGTTTGTGTACCATATCTTTTGGCTGCATGCTGGTGTGTGTCTTATTACTTTTGGCTGTGTGTGGACGTGTATCCCAATGATTATGGCCGCATGTGTGCTTGTGTTCCAATACTTTTGTCCTTTTGAGGGATTGTGTCACAATACTTTTTACCAATACACCTAGCACACCACACAGCACGGCTATCTATGCAACATGTTTGAATCATGTCTGTACATTAAGTAGTTTAAGCCATTATAATCTGTGAAAGAAGAACTATTCTGGATAACCGTACACATTGCTTTTCAAACCCAGTATAATTTAAACCAGTGTTCCAATACAATAGCTTACTGCCACATAGCCTGGATAGGCACTACATACTGTAGACACAATTTGGCTAAGAAGGAGAAAAGTTGTACATGGATTATCTTCCTGCTGCTGCAACAGTAAACATATTGGCAGAATGAAGCATCGGTAAAGGCGGCAGCTGAACACAGCAAGCTTAGTCCGTTCCTTGGTATGGATGTACTCACACCATAGAAGTCATTTTCAACATTTTCCCATGAATAAAAACACTCAGCCACAAGAGATATGAAAAACTGGGTAGTTGGAAATGCCAAATTAGTTAAAAAAGGAGAAAAAAACAAACAGTTATTGTACCTGTAAAGTACTAAAAAACAGTATTCTCAGAAGGCATTTTCATTATTGGTGATGTCCTTGTAAGAACCCTAACTAGACATGACGTCTAGCAACTGGAACAGGGTTGTAAATTAGACAGCAACCCAGCCGAACAATTCACTCTGCTGTAGAAATTTATACTCTGAAGGAGGATTTTGAATGTCTTCCAAAAAGCATTTTAGAGGAAACTAAAGTCGCTCCCAAACAACAACCTTCACTGTGGGAGAAATCTACTGAGCCTACTGAATGATGAGGACGTGCTGTGTTAATACAGCCACAAAAATGCTTGTTTTGGGGAAATCTAGTCATTAGCAAGCATATTAGCTCACGAGAGACACAGAAATTAATTTGTATACATGAAAAATCCCCATACGCACTGTAATGCCATTTAAGAAAAGTTTACTTCAGGGCTAAAGCTTGTATCAAATTAATGAAATACAATAAATGCTGATACACATGGATGGAAAAAACACAGTGGATGCAATAGAATTGCAAGGAGGCGGGTAATGCTTCATGTGTCCCAAAACACCTTATGCAAAATCTCATGGCAAGCCAGAGTCCCAGAATCCTTTAAATTGAGTTCTGGTTTTGAGCGCGATCGGATGAATATGATGGATATGGCACGGCACTCCCATTAACACGGCACTTAATGCATTTAGCCTAGTCCCCTGGCATAACCCAGACTGCAGAGCTTTGTTTATTCCACAGCCCCAATATTAAAGTACAATTAAAATGCTTCCTGAAGACGATGCGCCCAAACAAACGTCCCCAAGCAAATCTAAATTCCTCATCACTGCAATGCAAAAAAGTGTATCCACACACTAACGCATGCAGTCCTCAATCTCTCTCTGGGCCTTACGTAATGATACACAGCATTAGATATGGTGTTCCATCACATCCACTGTCGCTATTTGTCTTGTTTTATGCCCCTCACAAGCACACTTTTACACACACACACACACACACACACACACAGAAAGAGAGAGAGAGAGCATACTCTCCCTGTGATTTAGTCACACACATGCCCTTGTGGATATACATTGGCACAAATCTGCAATGAAGGACATAAACCCCATTTGCCTGTCGTTTGTTCTATCAAACAACCTTCAGCCTCTATGGGAAACAAGTTCCATGTGTTCTGTTCCTTACGCTCACTACATTCTCTCCATACACACAATTAGAAAGATTAGTATCATCCATAGCACATCATCACAGCCCAATCCTCGACTGTTATGTCATTGCATCATGGGCAAGAGGAATAATTAAATCGGAAAACATACACCAATAATCACACTTTACATGTTGTATGGATAGTGTCATATTGTATCACACATCCATTTATATTAGGGTTGTCAATATTAAAAGCCAAAACAATAATATTTTAATGCTAGACCTTACGAAAGGCCTGTCGTTATTTCATGTATTAGGACGTGACCTCTATTTACTCTTCTCTACATTCTACATACTACACTGCTCACAAAAATAGGGGTTATTTCATTTGAGGATATTTTGAAGTATTCCCTACTTTTTGTGAGCCGTATATGTAAAGCTCTATAAGCCTAAAGGAACCAAAAACAATGAGTGTTTCATTCTTTTATTTCATTATTTTAACTTCAACAAACTAACCCCCTCTGCAGATTTCACCTGCTGTTTGTCATAAGGTACCTAATAAAAAGATCATTATTCATTGAAAAGGTATCATTTTGGTAATCTCAACATCTTGACAGCCTTCTACTTTTGCTGCTTTGTTGATGTTGTGTTGCAGTGAACAGGATAAGACATGAAAATAATGTTATTGAATTATTTCAAAGCAATAAATTAATTCTCTGACAGCTTATGCTGTCTGCTTGCATTAGCGCGTAGAGATTTTTAATGAAGAAAAAATATGGTCAAATATGAACAGACAAATATGACTATATGTGACTGATATATTTATGATGATATATTTATCATATTTTTGATGTGATTAAACATCAGCTGCTGACAGCCATATATACACTAACTAAGCATTTTATTGAGAGCACCTGTAGAGCTCACACAATTATCTAATCAGCATGTCTTGTGGCAGCATGCGTAAAATTGTGCACACTGTGGACTAATGGATTAAACCTTTACAGTGCTGAGAGAAAATTAAGAAATATAACTTGCCAAGAAACATGATCAAGCACTTCTTTTTCCACTTCTGTCACTGCAGCAAAATCAGCATCTTTCACTCTAAAATCAACTCATGCATCCCAGATTCAAGTAAATTGTTCTTAGACTTCCCTTCTTTACACAGGCCTCCTACTATCCCACCTAGATATAATAGCAGAGGATTTCATGACAAATTGTAAATCCAAGAGTGACCAACATACAGTCATACGATGGCGCTTTAGGGCCACACTTAAAAAAAAAAAAAGCAGTTGATTACGAGAATAAAGTCGTAATATTACGAAAATAAAGTCGTAATATTACGAAAATAAAGTCGACATATTACGAGAATAATGTCGTAATATTACGAGAATTAAGTTGTAATATTACGAGAATAAAGTCGACATATTATGAGAATGAAGTCGTAACATAACGAGAATACAACCAGGATAGTCGCATTACTATACTCCTGTTAAAATGAGGGACGTTGAGGATTTGATAAAGTTGTACTTTCGTATCTAATTTACCAATAAAAAAATACTCAATCTGCTGGCCCATCAGCATCGGGTTGTTGTTAGTATAAGAACGCTGAAACGTCTGTGCAAGAAACTGTGTTTATTCAGAAGAAAGAACCAAACTGATTTGGAGGATATAATCTCTTTTGTGGAAGGAGAACTCGCAGGCAGTGGCCGACTACAGGGCTATCGGTGGTTACATCTCTGTGCCATTCAAAGCACTTTAGAAATTTCGGTACCTCTTAATTAATGGTAACCACAGCAAGTCTCGTGACAATTCATGAGCGGAAAATGCTCCTGTCCGTCCGTGCTTCTTAAACTGGCCACCCCCTAGCCTTTGTCCTCAAAATACCTCAAAATCTCGTAATATTTCGACTTTATTCTCGTAATATTACGACTTTATTCTCGTAATATTACAACTTTATTCTCGTAATCAACTGCTTTTTTTTTTTAAGAGTGGCCCTAAAACACCGTCGTAGAATATAGATTGAAAAGGATTTGCAAATCATTGTGTTCTCTTTTCATTTATGTTGTACAAATCTCAACTTCATTAGATTTTGGGTTGTACAGGTTTTTTTGTTTCTTGTTTACATAGATTAATGAGCTTAGGATTGAATCCCACAAATTTAGTGTTGTACATTTTTAATAAGATTTCTTTAAAATATTTTGGAGAAAATTAGTTAACTTCCTATGAGAGTTAAATCTGAATTTAAATTTTATAAAGACAGACTCTTTCTAAATAACCAGTAAGTTGCAATAATTAGAGATTCACTTCTAACTTTATTATTAAATGATATTTAAAAAATAGTCATGGAGGCAAATCTTTTTAAAGACTATATCACAAATAAGCCAGAGGTGACAGAGACCAGGAAAATGCCCAAAAAACAGAAAGCAGCTTTGTGAAAACCAGGCTGAAATAAGAAACAAATCCTCTTCTGGAAAATACCAGCTAACAGCATTAATTTCTTAGGAGTCCTTGCATAGTAAGAAATTGTAATGAAATCGAATAAAACTTAAAGAATACATCAGAACATGCATGCCAAATGACTCTGTAATATTATAATGCAGTAACTAACTGACATGATTTTAAAATTAATCCTTAAGCTACTTGATAACCTCCAGATCCTCAAAGACCATCAAGAAGACATCTCAGTTGTCTCTTAAAATAATTCACATCTTATTAAGTCTTGCATGAGTGTCAGCCCTTGATATTTAGTCATTAATCCAGTTTACACTGGGCTATATTGTGCATGACTGAATTCATACAACAAAAACTTTGCTGCTAGGGTTAGGGTTAGTATTGCCAGTACTTGCAAGACAACAAAATAGGCTTATTAACTTTAATTGATATTTTGAATGATCCAACCCCAACATTATAACTGATGAATGAGCGATTTAGTTTCACAGAAGGTTATTTCCAGTTTAGATACCCAAGAGCCAGAAAGGAGCCAGGAGGTTATTGATAGTGCAAGTGATTCTAACATCATTTGGACAGCCATTATATGAGTATGCTGTAACAACTGCTATGGCTTCATTAAAACTGAGTCAATGCACTGCAAGGTCTCTGTTTCAAAACTTGGCAGATTGTGTCAAATGGCCATTTGTGGAACACGATAAAGGACAGAGTTCCGCTGAAAGGCTAGACTGACTACATTTCATATATAAACGTCTTACCAAACATCCAAGGGCATTTGATGCACAAGCATTACTAGTAAAACATTAGGGACAATCAAAGAAAAAATATATTGTATATACTTAAACACACTATAGTGCAATTTTCAATTAGCCATATGTCTATAAAAAAATGTGAAAAAAAAGCGACATTGCTAAATGTTCAGTTAAATATTGAAAACAGTTTAATGCACAAAATAACAAAAAGATCATAGTCTGCAGAATGCAGTATCCAAGTGTGAAGCAGGTCAGAAGGGTCATGGTGCCAGCCAGTTTAATACTTTGTTTGTAAGAAATAAAAAACATTATCATTCTAAATTACCCTTTTAATACACACACGAATGTCAAATATACACAATGTCACATTATGTCAAATGTAAATATGCTTAACGAATTTCTAAATATTTATCCTTATTATAGGATTATAGGTAATTTTAGGGAGCTTCAACCAAAGGTTTGGAGTCAGGGCACTGAAACGTCAGTCATCCATGCCAAATTCTGCAAACAATGACTTTACATAGCTAGAAGAATAAATATTACATTTCACAAATCAGGTATTCAATCCTGGAAAAAGTCCCCCAAAAAGGTACCTGCTCGACATTTAGAGATGACACTATGCATTCTGGCAAGTAGCACTGGATTTCAAATTCCCACATTCATTCAGATAGAAATTCTGTGACTGTGAAATAATCCAGATAATGGGCTTTTATTGCTCCATGTCTTTTCTTGTTACATCCATGACCCCCAGACTGAGGGCAGGAAGAACAAAGGTCAGTAATTGCCTCACATACCTTACAGACTTCTATCACTCTGACACCCCTGTTAGCACTTGGATAGGTTGTTAGGGTTGTGTATGCGAAGTGGTCAAACCAGATGCGCTATTGGGGTCAGTTTATTTACTTGGCCAGTTAGTAATTCTACTTACATTGTTCACATCAAATTTTATGTCAGTCCCATCCATTTAGAAAATACCACTGTCCACTGGCAAACACTCAAAACACTAGTGTAACTGATCTATTGAAATCTTTGCCAATTCTGAACACACTGACACTGCTAATTATCCTTTCATCGCCTTTACTATCAAACAGTTCTGTTAAATCGGCTGATGAGCCTTTTATGAGGGAAGCCAATTTGCAGCAAGAATCAAGCAGGAAGACCTGAGGGATAACAGGTGGTACAAGAATGCTGAACTCACAGCTCTTTGAGACCACTAATATGGTAACGATGAATCCCACTTCTTAAGAGAGTATATACAGTGATAAACATTAACAGATTAACACACAAATCCTAAAACGATGTAAAAATATTAAACATGATCAGTTTTTATTGATCCAATATCAAATATCTGTGAGTGGTAAAGTTAGTGAACCACCAGTTTTTCCAATTAGAATATTTTAGAGTGAGGGTTTTTTAATCACAGGATGACAATCAGGAATGAGTTTGCGGTTGACTTGTAATTTAAAAATCATGAACAAAGTCTGTATGTGGTGTGTGAACAAAGTGTATCAAGGCACAAACAAAGGCATTTGTAGACCGGCCGTCCTCGCCGGTCGCCATTACAGAGCCATCGGCGGGGTCGCCTTATATCCACTAAACTTAATTATGCCCTGATCCC
>JAUZSU010002608.1:0-23132 GCA_034780255.1 Parotocinclus maculicauda
GGTGGTCAGACACGCAAACCGAACAGAGATGGAATCCCGATGGAATAACGATGACCTGGCACCCTAACAGCGCTAAAACCACACCTTTATAGGACGCTGATGGCTCTGTAAAGGCGACCGGCGAGGACGACCGAACGCACCGGGGGAAGGTAGGAACCCTAACACATGTCCCAACTTTTTCTGATTTGGGGTTGTACAAACACATGGGTGTAGAGTATTGTATAATGTTTCTGATTGAATAATCCAACTTGCTACCAACAAAAGGCAGAGTTTGGGGTTGGACAGGCTCAGTGCCCTTAAGGAGGGTTTAGAGCCCAACCACAGAGATAGCCTAAACAGCTTGAGGTATTAAAATGCTACAATAATGAAAATCTTGAAAGTAGCTAAAGCTGTGATTGAGCTTCGCTTAAACAATTAAAGAGCTGGAATTAAACTCCATGTTTATGATAAACTTCAGATGAAATCTTTCATCTAATCAAAAATGTAAAAACCTGGAGTTCTACTGGATCAGTGACTGGAACTGTCCTGTGGTCACTTGAGACAAGCCGTCTGGTCCTACAGGAAGAACCTAATCTTCCCTGTTAAGTACTTTGAAGGATCTGTAGCTCTTTTACCTCCAAAGGATAATGTAGCTGTAATTTGGTGCTACTCCACTTTGAAGAGCTCCTTTAGGAATGTACCACGGCACTGAGAGAAGGGGGGTTGGGCCAGGACACAATGGAGACATTTAACTCAACTTGCGTTTGTGTCCACAGAGCCTTGGAGTGAACAAACATAACTCGCCCCAGCTGAAGAGTGTGAGATGTGTTCTTCTATTCCTACGTTACCAATAACGCCATTCTATGCAAATCACAGAGTGTGAAAAGTTGCAAGGATACACAACTGCTTCATCAACAACACAACAATTACACATTTGGACCATGATAAATACACAATATACCAGAAACTATGAGCACCATCTGACATGACGAACCAAAAACACAAAGATACGAGTCTTCTATTAAAACCATAATAATTAAACATATGAATCAACATCTTCTGACCAATCAGAACCCAGAAACAGAAAGTCATAATAAAAACAATAAACGTTTACTATATTTATCATAATGTAGTATCAGCACATGTCTAATGAAGGGTTTGTGTGACTGTGTGTATATAAATGATCCCATTCCAACAGTTTGCGTGTGTGTGTGTGTGTGTGTGTGTGTGTGTGTGTGTGTGTGTGTGTAACATGAAATGCCTTCAGTAACTGATCTGTAAAGCCATGAGTTGACACCTAACCTTTCTTTTTTTCTGCTCTGTTTAGGCTCCAGACTCGATTTGAGCTTTTTCTATTTTCTCCAGGTAGCTCACAGTATTCTGTGAAAGCATTCTGCATCATGTTCACATTTGACCAATTCTGTTGTTCTCCCAAGTTTAGCTTTTAACTTGTCTGCTGTCTAAAAAATTCCACAGAAACAAAATGTTTTGGCCAAATGACTTGAGAAAAACAAAATGTAATTCGTTTGAACTGCAACTGGTTATTTTTGCAAATTTTCTTAGTTGCGCCAATTTTATTCGGAACAACAACAAAGTAACATTACATGCAAGCATTAAGAAAATACGCCCATATTTTCTGTGTAATGGTCTAGAACACCATTAACCCCCATGTAGTGAGCATTTAACGTGAACAAGAAACCATATGTCACAGCTCTGCCAAGCTGCCACTGTTCTGCCATATTTAAAGTGAATAACAATCTCGATCTGCTCCCAGGGCTAAGAGACAAGGTGCAGATGTTAGAAACAACAAATCCTGAACACCTGGAACAGAAACCCAGCCTCGGCTTACATTGTGATGGTCTGGTTTGGCAGAATGGGACGTTTTTCTGTAGTGTTTTACTAACTGTGGCAATATTCTAATACATGTGGACATTATGTGGCTAGTCTATTACTTGTTGTGTAAAAGGCTATTATTCCTGATAAACACTAAACACAACATGTCCTAAGCTCTTTGGCTAAATTACCCTGGGGGAAAGAAGTCTGAGTAATTACATGTCATTTTCAAATTTCTATGGATCATGAAAGCCCTCATTTTAACCATCATGAGTTCATGACACTGACATTGTTGACATTGTTACAGCTGGACTGAAACAAAAGTTTCAACCAACCAACCAAGAGTGAGGCAAAATATACGGCTCACAAAAATTAGGGGATATTTCAAACGACAAAGTTTTAACTTACAACTTTATTTACAACTTTATTCAGTCTTTTTACTCTTTTGCCTGAAAACAGCACTTCCCATTTTTCCGAAATTTCATTTAACTCCTAGTTCCAACATTTAGAACAGAATCTTTATATAGGATCCATGGGATTCATACTCTCTGTGCTTCAATGCTGTAAAATGTTACGATCGTTAAGTGCAGCTCCACACACAGTGATTTATTTTTTGCTGTTCACACTGCCGAAGAAAGTCTGGTACTTAAATTGGACTTTTATCCTGCAATCCGAACTTATCTTGTGTCCATTCAATCATACTGCTTGGTTTTATCCTGAGAGCCTTTTATAATCTAATCCTATCTGTCTATCCCTCTGTACTTATTAATAGTTGCTATGGCATATGTGTATTACATAAATGGACCAGCCTAAGTCAAGTATTATTACACCCTAAGCATTTCCAGGTGCAGCCATAACATACTGCACTGCACCAGACTCTGTGGTGTTGTTAATGTCTACTCGGGCATGGAGTTTAAGTGAGTCGGATCAAATCTCATTGGTCCAATGTACCATACATGTTTTTCACAAGGTATGACTGTGCTGGGAGAAGGGTGTGGAGTTAAGGCTCACAGGGTAGAGCGGTTGAGTGCTTACCACCCAATGCCACAGAATTCAAATCTTCTCTAATGCTTCACTGATTCGCATGGCATTCCCGCTAAGCAATTCAGCATTCACACCAGCCCAAGGAGAATGGGTTTCTTGTTGGTATTGACCCTCAGATTTCCCTTACAATGGGTTTGATAACTTGGGCTTTGGCCTAGATGTTTGTGTAGATATTTTAAGACTTGTTCTATTGTTAAAAGCTCCAAAAGTGTGACCATTAAATATGTGCAGGTTCACGCCGTTTAACGCCTATCTGATAAACACCTGTTCACTTTAATGGCCGGGTCTTAAGAATTAGGAAATAAAAATATGTTTTATATATTTTATTCATGTCAGAAAGACAGAAACTTGGTACAAGCAAACCCTTGCAACAAATGTAGAGAGAAAAAAGAATTGCAGTTTGAATTGAAGAGAGTGTGTTGAAGTGTGGAAATAAAACAGATTCTGGGTGAGCAAGACTTCCATAGTTTTTTTTTACCTTCATCATCCCTTTCTGTCCACTGAATTAATCGTCCATCGACCATACGTCGGCTACATCTGAGAACATTTTTGTATTTTTTACTACGAAAGCCTTTAGAGGCCAATTATAAACAGTATATGAGTTTAAAGCATACTCTACATCATGTACTGTAGGTCCTCCAAACAAACCACCCCAGTGACAAGAGTTTAAAAGCGTTGCCTACAGAGAACGTCTAATAGCCACTACACTGGAAACTAAACAAACCGCTGGAAGTCCTTACTGAGCGAAGGAAACGGTGCATACAAAATATACTCCCACATTTCCATTTAGTATTATGCATCTGCAATATTTACAATATCCTCAGAGACCTTCTGACAGCTATATATGCAGCAACCTCTGAGAATGAGCCATGCTTACAACGAGATCAAGGAGACCGCAAACAGTAATTGTTCTTTGCCCAAGACGTCGAGCCGCACAAGAGAAAAAGAGACAAAGAGCAGTACTCTCTGAGAGCTGCCCAGAGCACTCTCTGGATGCTAGCTCCATAAATTTAACTGACAGTGCAAAGCTGATTAGCCATTCTGGACTCGGTCTTAAACATCGGGGTAATTTTACAAGATGAGAGAAGCACTTTAGGTGAAGTGCTCTGCTGGAAAGAACTACCTGGAGTAGCTTTTGTCGAATTCAGATTTGAAGTTGAAATCCAAGCCCATTATTTGTGTTGAAATTTCTAATGTTGTGAAATTTGTAGTCAAACAATTCCAAATCGACGATTCAGTGTTCAGTGAATCATTCTAATTCCAAGGTTCCACTGCAATAACATTAGAAACTACTCGACATGTTCTATCAGAACCCACTACTAGGGGGAGGTTTAATATTCTTCCAGGACAAAGTAAAAACAAGTGAGCATACCTTCCAGTACCGAGTCCTTTGTTTCAGTGGTAAGAGCCAGCTGCTGAAAACAGCACTTCCTGAGAACCTAGGTTTAATTTTCCTATCGACAGAGCACTTTTGTCTGCACCCATCTTATTCTGGGATAGGTTCAAGAGCCCCCATATTGCCACTGACTAGGAGAAGGGGAGTGGGACTGTGGTGGCCTAGTGGTTAAGGTACTGGACTATGTACTAGAAGGTCCAAGGTTCCACCTCTGCCAAGCTACCACAGTTGGTCCCTGAGCAAGGCCCTTAACCCACAATTACTTGGATTGTAAGCAAATAAGCAGTTAAGAATTAATTGCAAGTCGCTCTGAATAAAGGCATCTGTTAAATGACATAAATGTAAATGTAAATAAATGAGTAAAAATGGGATTGGCTACTCGTTTTACTACATTCACTTTCTTTGGAGTGGAAGAAATATTACAAAACAACACCAGCTAAAAGAAAGAAACAAAACAAACAGAAATCAATATAATAAAATAATACTGGAGGTGGCTGATGACTAAAAATGACCTTATTCTGATTGATCTGAAAAAAACTTTTAACTGCCCTTTAAATATCTGATTTAGGGCGAAACATGAAGCAAAGAAGCATTGGACAGAAAATACATGTACACTCTATAGCTTGAAGAATTAATCGATTAAGAATATATGGCAGCTCGGTTAATAATGCACCATAATACTTCATATGCTGTACCTACAGAAGTTAAACTGTAAAACCCAATTTAAGTTTGGGTTAAACTGCCTCAAGCTATACGGCTGCTCTTAGCTCGCTGCTCACACAGAGCCAGTATACAATCTGTATGGAAAGGACTGCTATGATTTGGCATTTCTAGTCAATGATTAATAAAGTAATTTATTTCAAAATTTGATTTGATTTTTAAACCGTAATAACATTTGGCTCGAACATTTGAATATTTATATATGCATATTTGCACCCTACCGCGTTCCCTAGAGTTAGTGGTTAAGTCCGGGGGCTTATTAGGGCCGATGGACTGGTATGGGCGGGTAACCCCCGAGGTATTTAGTTCGTTAGGGGCACTTTGAGGGTTTTCCCATTCCGTACCTATGCGCTCCTCGCACGGTCAGAGCTCGTGCTCTTCGGTCGTCGGCGCCTACCTAGCCTCACTTCGGCTGGGAGTTTGTTTTGAATAGGACACTCCCAGTCTGACTTCTTCGCAGGGCATAATTAAGTTAGTGGATACAAGGCGACCCCGCCGATGGCTCTGTAATGGCGACCGGCGAGGACGACCGAACGCACCGGGGGAAGGTGGGAACCCTAACAAATATATATGATATTTATAAGTACATCTGATTTCCCCAAGTACTGAACTGTATCTCACAGAAGCTATGAGTACGGATTGCAAACGCTACAGTCAAATGCCTGTCCAAATGCCAAAAAAGGGTTATTCTGAACATGACCCCTTTATACGAACCACTATCCCAAAGGCTGGAGCCTTTGCACTGTAGTGGATGTAGAACTCGCCACTTGGGGGGAAATGAAGAATGTAGTTGAAGAAGCTGAGAGTAATTATTTTATTTATTGTTTAATTAAAAGATTGCGCCTCAAAGGGTTTAGGGGGAAGTTTGGTTTGATTAGAGAATTTTGGTTAGAAGGTATGCGTCTGCTTTTTGTCTTTGTAGGGTTTTAAATCTGTTGTGGGAAGCTTCAAGGATCTAGTGAAAAGAAAGTATCAGTAGGATGACGTAAGAAAATTTGGCTAAATTGGAACCCAGATATGCTGCTGATTTCTGAATCAGGAGCAGGGGTCCGATTGCATTCATGGGAAAACAAGCCAGAATAGCACTGCAGTAATCTAGCACAGATACAGCAAGAGACTAGACAAGCATCTCTACCTACACCTTCCAACGCCTCAACATCCCAATTAATTGTATTCACTGATTAATTAAAAGGTAGAAAACTCACTTTAAGGAAGCAGAGAAGGTTAATTTGCACCCACGCACTTCCAGCAAGAGACATTTGCTAGACATGACCTGAAACACACACACAGCTATTTAAGGAGACCAAACCAAGTCCAAAGTAGAAGGCAAGATCTTAAAGATGCAGACATCACTGAGAGTAGGATTTTCACTATCATTTTTCAGAAAAAAAGTACATTTGGTTAACATTGATAAGAGTGCATAAATAGTATTTAATCAAAATTTAGGCTATAGTGTAAATTCATATTCTAAATTGTTATTTGAACCACTAGCTCTAGACAATGTAGCTAAACTTTTACAATAAATAATTAACATACCAGTCATCTGAATACTTGCTATAAAATACTTGCAAATCCACATGTTTTGGAACAGAGGTCTATTTGAAAAGCAAAGTTCTGTACATTTAACACTGTTCAGCAGTTTAAGACACTGTAGATTCCTAAGGAATTAAATAACAGCAGCTATTAAATTCATATCACCTTCTTCCTATTATGAATCATTAGCTCTTTGTTGGGTTTACTTCCCAAGGATAATTGGTACTCTCAATAAAATACCCAAACCTTAATTACAGTTTTATGAATATGATTGACAATGGAATACAAAAATACCTATAATAAACAAGATTAATACAAAATGTATTTAAAAATTATTCACGAAAAATAGGGGATATTTAATCATATACTGTATGTATTTCTTAATGGTTGTGAGCAGTAGAGTTATTAATGACGTTTACACTATGCAACCAACATCAATTGAAACTATTAGCCAGTATAAAGACTTAACTGGAGTGTAGTTCTGATACTACTGATTTATTTTTTCTCATTCATTTTGTGAGGAAGGATAAGTTCATTGTATTTTTACCAGGCACTGGCCCACAGCATGTGACCTCTTTAAAAATAGAATATTTAAAGTCTTTGCTTCATAAGCTATAAGGCTGATTGGGATTGTGAATTTAGAGTCCCCCACAGCTAAGAAGGTAATTATGTTCAGACACACTTGGAGTTTAGGCCATCTATGAAACTGTGACTTGGAAGGACTGTTGCTTTTTATGTCATGCATGACATTTTGCAGATATTCTGACTGATCACCTGACCGATACGATGAAACATTACTATCCTGATGGGAACCTTTTCCTTGAGGTTAATGGCTTTATTCACAGGGTCACTAAATGGTTTAACGAGTATGAAAAGGATGCAAATGTGGCCTTCATAGTCATCAGATCTCAAACCAGTTCAACACCTATGGGATATATTAAACAGTCATTAAAGCACTCCATGTGACCAACACAAATACTGTTTGAGGGAATTTAGTATATTTTGGAAGTAAAGTGTTCTAGCCATCCTTTAAGAAGTGCTGAAGCTGTGCTGGTCTCCTGTGGTGGACCAAAACATAAATAAGAGAACCTTAATTGTTATAAAGGTGTGCACACATAAGAGATGAGATTTGAGAGGCTGTGATTAAAATAATGCTCATTTGATATTATGGAGTTCAACGTGTGCCAAGCATCATCACTGTTAAGTAGTGGTGTTGATGATGTAGAATTGTATCAATACGTTGGTAGCTTGGGTTATGCAGCAGTGTAATATGCTAGTCCTCCACCGCAGTAAGCCAGATTCAGGTCCTAACAGCTCCTTCTGTCTGGACTGAGTGTCAAACAGTCATTTAAGTGAGAGTATGGCAGATGAGAACCGTGGTGCTGCAATAGTGACCTCTACCAAGCCCTGATATGGACTGAGGTAGATGTGTATATATACAGTAGAAGCCAAAAGTGCTTCTATTTTGTATTTTCCTCTAACTGACTAAAATGTCTTGTGATAATCCGTATAACAATTTGAATGAAAATCTGAATTGCTAAAAAAAAATAATGTAGTATTTTGCTTCCCCTATTGCTGCAATAACAGCATGCCCTCAAGCTGGCATTTTGTCCGCATTGCTAAACTGTGAATCCTTCTGCACAAACATACAAACAATAATTTTCATTATCACTCCCAGACTTTGTTAGTGTGTGAAGATGTTTGTGTGTATAAACATGATGTATGTCAACATGGTAAGATGGTATGTTGCACATAAGCAGTTTGAGTGTTTTAATGTTATGCATGGTGTGTGGTGTTGCACGCAGCCTTATTATAACTCAAAAGAAAAGAAGAGTTGATTATGTTTTGCCAGCTCATACAGTGTTAACAGGTTGTATTTAGTTTTGATGAGTTGCACCTGGCTGACGCAATATTTCTACTGCCCAACACCAGCGTCACCATGGTTTCTTTATATGATATATGTCCGTTTGGTTGTATCTTTATACCACACACACACACACACACACACACACACAGTTTGATGAGAAATACAGTTCTATTTTGCTAGTGGACACCATTTTCACTTTCCATTTTGTGCTTATTTCTTTGAAACTTTTTTTCCTTCCCTTACATGACCTTTTTTTTTAACTTTTGTCCCTTATATACAAAATATATTCAGTAAAGGAAGGCACTTCTTCTCTGGGGCTTCCATAAGGCCTGGTTTTCCCTCTAGCAATCCCAGAGGGTGAAGACAGTGTCACTCTGCACCTGGGTCCAAACCAGCCTCCTCGTGATAGAAACAAGAATCAAGATCTGTTTTTTTCTTTCATGTATGTGTGTATATTCCATTTAAATTACCAACATGAAATATAGACACAACTCTGTCCCAAAATTTAAGACCACTCGTCCAGCTAATGTGATGACAGTAATGTGCATATGCAAATTAAGTGTTTCCTTAATGAATTCATTCAAACACACTTAATATCTTAATAAACAGTATAAATATACATCTTAAAATCCATAGGGCAACCTTAGGATGCTATACAAAGTGTTTTAAGTCAAAATTCCAGCTCCATCAAAATGTGTCTGCTCAGTGCCCCAAAAGTTCTCTCAAAAGGCTGAAATGACTAAGAGACCCATTTAACTAGGGTTTAAGATTTTTAAAAAGCACTAATATTTAATAATCTGTACATGTTTAATTAATATGTTTTTTAAATGAAATCTATCCATTTGTCTGTGTCAAACATGTCATTCCTTCTTTGCCTGTACAAAGTATTTTAATCTCACAAAAGACTTAAATCACCCAAAATGTTGATTCATTATGATTCATCATTCCACACAAATTCATTACTGATTTAATCTGTGTAGCTTATCCAGTAATGCTAGGTGGATCTAGCAATTCTGACTTGTCAATTGTTTAAAGAAATCTGAAGCAAAGCCAGAGTTAAATTTGTTCCCTGCTGACTTGAGCAAATGTGCACAAATTTCTGTATGGTTTACTGAGCCAATCACTTCCATAGATAATTAATTATCACCTACTGTTTTATACCGGTGTATCAGTAATCTGTTCTGGGTTGTGTTTCTGTTGGTAAGAAATTCCAACCAGAACTGCAGGCGTACTTTTATCACATAAGGCAGCGTGAAATTAAAAAAGCTGGCATGTATAAAAAAGGGGGAAAATAAATCAATGCATTCCAAAACAGTAACAAGAACAAAAGAAAAGGGAGAAACAACTGTTATTTTATTGCATGTTTACAGTGGTGCTTGAAAATCCTTGAAACCTAGAAATTGTGTTTCTTTGCAAATATGACCTGAAACCAATTCTAGTCCTAAAAGTAGACAATAATCCAGTTAAACAAATGTGAAAATATTATACTTGGTCATTTATTGGCTATAATTATTCAGTGTGGCATATCTGAAGATGCCACTATATATGCTGCTCATAAAATTAGGGAATACTTTAGAAAGAAATACAGTCGATTCCAGTTACTGGGACCCCATCGGGACGCGGTGGTTTTGGTCCTAATAACCGGCCGGTCCGATTAAACGAACATGCCCTATGTTACAAGACGGTATGTGCTATGTACCATATTAAATGTGTATTAAACCATTATTGTGCGATTTACACGTATAGCGAACCAACAAACAAGAACTACTGTTACTTACGAACTTTGTTTATTGAAAAATAAATGTTACAAAATGATCTCTAGGCAGTTTAAACTAAATAATTGAATATTCATCCAGACTGTGCACAAACTGCCAAATTTTTGGCCCATTATTACTTGGTCAACGAACAGAAATCACTCCAAGGACAAGCAGTGTAATACTCTGCAAGGTCACTACAGAAATGTAGATTGTCTAGAGCAACAGAAAAATTGTAGAAGCAGTTCATGTGATGAAACCCAACAAAATCATAGATTTGAAGATCCTCTATATGTAATGGGTTAAAATTTCTTCTAAGCCGAGCACAGAACTGATTAACAGTTACAAAAACGTTCATGTATGGCTGTTAGTGAACAAAAGGGTCACACCAGATACTTAAAGCAAAGCGTCGCATGCTTTTGCATCTCACAGACATAATATTCAGACATATAATACTGTATCATATTTCTCTATAAATAAAGAAAAAGTCTAATGTTCCCTCATTTGTTTAACTAGGTTCTCTTCATGTACTTTTAGTGCGAACTTGTGCAAAAATATTTTAATATTCTGTAAAAATACAGAAAATTCTAAATGGTTCATTTATTTTCGCGCACTGCTGTAGGTGCAACAGAGCTCAAATAATACCATAAGAGTAATGTAGTGTAATTATAATCAATTTACTGCTTTACTTATTTTAATACATACTGGGTTATATTCACAGAGCATTAGGGTTCAGGTTATTAAGTCAAGCAGTGACACAGCAGCAATTTGCTAGCCCACCACTATTGTGACCCGGGTTCAAGCCCTGGTTTGTGCCGTTCGGCCAAGACAGACATATCATGAGCTACATAATTGGTCATGTCTGAATTGTAGGCGATGTCAAATGGGGGGCTTAGATTATGAACTGTTGCGTCATCCAGGGTACGCGTTTGTTTGTACCTCAGTGATTCTGGGATAGGCAATGGATGAACATTAACACCAATCTTCAACCCCCAACTCTCATGTGAGGGTAAAATTAGAACATGAAATAATACTTGAAATATAAACAGGTAGAAACCCAGGTAGGCAGACACATGCAGACAGCAGACAGACACACGCAGGCAGGAAGACAGGCACATGCAGGCAAGCAGACAGGCACATGCAGGCAAGCAAAAACACACACAGGGCAGGCACACATGCAGGCAGGCAGACTTAAATTGTACATTTTGGGTAGTTATTTGTGTTGGGATGTTAGATATTCACTTAAAGTATGCATGGACGTACCATATCCACTCAATCCAATCCAGGGAGAGCACAAGGTGCAAACGGGAATCAGCTCTAGACAAGGCACCAGTCCACCGCAGGGGACGCTCTCTCTCTCTCACCCTCTCTCTCTATCTCTCATCCTCTCTCTCTCTCACTATCTCTCATCCTCTCTCACTCTCACTATCTCTCACCTTCTCTTTCTCTCACTATCTTTCACCCTCGCTCTCTCTCACCCTCGCTCTGCAACATTAAATAGGTCATTTGACCTAATGCTTGCCTTTAAAGCGTTGGAGAAAACCAGAGTATCCAGAAGAGATCCACACAGACATGCAGTGAACAAGCATCTTCCACTTGAACAACAACTGGATCGAGACTTTAATACAGGTTACAAGTGCCGTAAGATGACAGTGTTAACCAATCTTTAAATAACTAATCTATCTTGTTATTATGAGCCAGAAATCGTATATTATATACGAAGCAAAAGTATATTTTTCTGACTTAAAATAATAACCGATGAAGATGGTTCAGACACTGTAATCAAAAATGAACTCAACTGAATACATCTTGACCTAAAAGTAGGAGTCTAATTCTAGTTCTAAAACTAGAAACTACTAAGCAACTAAAGCAATTAATTGTTTAGCGTTCTTCTTAAATGACAGTGTGCATAACAGGGTTGTAGTGAGAAATAAACTCCCCTCCAAATCAAACATTACTACAGAGCACATGCTGTAGCACATGGACATTTCGATCTGGAAATAAAAACTCTGCATAAGAGCATTATTTCATCTGTGAAACCTGGTAAAGGTAGTATCCTGGTTTGGACCTGTTTTGCCAGGACATCTGCCTGTGATATGAATTGTAAAAGAATATGAAATATAAAAAGATAAATCCAGAATACCAAGAAGAAAGCCATGCAGACACCTGCAAACTCCATACAAACAGCGGGTCTCTGGTCTTACCTCAAGTATTTTTAATAATTTTTAATAATTACAAAAAAAATAACCCATGAAGCTGGATTAGACAAACTAACCAAAATGAACTTGACTAAATACAACTTGACTTATTATTTTCATCATTTTTAATAGTACCAAGACTAAATATTAGTCATAAAGTATACTGAAACTGAAAAAAACAACAAAAAAATCAATACTACACTTAAGAGTAACGGCAAGCACCATCAAGGTAAAACAAAAATGGGAATAAAAGACAGCAGCACATTTTAATGGAATTCAAAAGGCACAGTAATGAACAATAAACTAGTAAGTCAGCTTGTCAATTTCCGTAACTATTCAGCAAGCTGATTAAAAACAATTATTTGAGCATAAGAAAGCTCATAGGCTTACACACACAAATAGTTGAAGTAGATCTCATTAGATGCAATTAAACTAACTTTGATAAATGACTCATTTAATCATTCCTCTATTTTTGTATTTGTCAAAATGGGAAAGATTCTGGAATACAATTCCATAGTAGAAAATACAGCCTGCATCAAATAGAATGGGCTTTTCAATTATTCCTTTTTGCTCTGTATTCTCAAATTTGGCTTTGTCAGTGTGACATTTAATTGACTAAAATCTTTTGCTTCCTCATCAAGCCTTAATTTTTGTCTAAGAGCGCACAAACAAACAGCTGAAATGGTTCACTTACGGTAGGCTTTTAGATGCCAACTTTCTGCCATTTATTTCTTTTCACATCCTTTTTAAATGGATAATAAATAGGTCTCCTGCAATCATATGCCAATTGAACCAACTGCTTTCTAAAGCGTTTTCTCTCCCAGTCCTTTTCCTACTCGTTTTCATCCTTTTGCCCCACACTTTCCTTTGTCTTATAAGCTTCATTGAACTAGAAGTGATTATACCATGTCAGCCAGGAGAACCTGAAGAGAAACAAAGCCTTATTAAATAACCCTGCTCTACTAAATAATGCATATGGAGCAATCACTGGTAAAAGGATTAGGATTTAGATGTCTGAGAGCCGGATGTATCTGTTCTGCATTTACAAAGCCTTAGCCTTTCTTGGCTCTTAGAAGGGAAGGCAGCCACGGGGGTGTGATGTCAAGACTTTCTCCAGATGCTCCAGCTTGAGCTGTGAGCCTGAGATGATGGGTGGATGGGGTGAGCTGCATACAGACCTTTCACTTTAATCCCAAAATAAATAGTTCAATTTTTGTTGTGCTTAATCCCTAAGCTACAACTCTGCAGGATCTTTGTGAAATTATGGTTACAGGTAGTTTTTATATCTGATGGTTTAAAACCTCTTCGAGCAGATGCACCACCCACAGGTTAACCCAAAAAGTTCAATAAACTAATAGCATCAAATATTCTTAACACACAGTCCAACACAATTCTTAGAACCCTCTACATGCAACCATTCACCATAAATCTTCTTCTGAATAAAGCCTACATTCACTACTGTTTACAAACGTCACCACACCTCAACAAATTAGCTTTTTTAAATATACTTATGCATAATTTAACTTAAAATTTGTTCATAGAAAATTTACTTAGCATCAAAGCAACATCATGACACTGAACGGCAAATAAGATGTCACTAAAGTCCTTTTAGCCCAGTGTAGCCCTAGTCTTGCTCAATTTGTGACTGGCCTTTTAAGATGATGTTGTAAAGCTACTTTCAGACAATGCTCCATTGTAAAAATCGCTATATAAATCAATCTGATTTGACTTGACTTGATTTTTATCACTTGCTTATTTCGTGTGAGACTAACTGGAATTGGGACATCTTTAGCTGTCAGCAACCATGCAAGGCAAGATTTTATATATATATATAGAATTCAGTGCTAAGGGTGTGATATCGTAGATCCTAGTGTTTTTACTTAATGTTTAATGTTTTAACACCTCTTTCAACTTCTAATACTTACATGTGTCACATGCAATGCTTTGTGCTCTGCTATTTGACTTACATATTTATTTGCTCTGTTACATGAAGACAAACTTGCACCCTTTTGATTCATAGTGTGAGACCTCTCTTTTTTAATTTTTTCAGAGCTTTTTGACATTTGAGATACTTGGTGACAAAGCTGTGCAACTTTTAAATTAATTGATGCATCTAACCCTAATTTTGGACTTTGCTGAATCAGGAAAGTACAGCTAGAATGATTTATAATATAAATCAATATACTGTAAATGATAAAAAATATTGATTAAATACATTTTATGACATCATGTTTCCTAAAGACCAAGGCAACTCACGTGTCATGCGATCATTTCACTATTTATGACACTGCTCAGAAAAAGTAGGGGATATTTCAGAAATCACTGAGAAGCGAAAAAAAGAAGCATTTGATTTTATTCCATTACACATGATCACCAGAAAAGCAAATGAAAAGTCAAAGATATTTGCATTAGTTACACAAATGAGATGCAAAGTTAATTGTCGTGATTGAGTAGCTGTATGCCAGCATGTCAAACTGGACGAAAGTGCCACACATTGACTGTTCAGTAGGGAGTATGTTCACCCAAGACTGCTAAAACACACTGACAGCAATATCCCCAAATTTTTGTAAACAATATGCTTTATGGCATACTCTGACAAGACGAACCCTCACACTCAAAGACGAAAACAGTCACGTACCCTAAGTTTGGTTAAATTTACACCGTGGTTGGCACAGTGGTGCAGCGCGGTGACTGCAGAGGCCATTTGAGCACAGTGACCTCATTGCCATGTTCAAGAACCAGTTTGAGATGTTTTGAGCTTTGTTACATGGCATGCCATGACAAAGATCAAAAGAGAACGGCCAGACTTGTTCAGAACTGATAAAAAAAAAACAACCAATGCATGCAAAACAGCGTCTCTGAATGCACAACACATCAAACGCTAAAACAGATCATGGTGTTGTAACGGTGTGGATATTTTTTATGCACACCTTGGTCTCTTAAAATCAAATGCACATCCTTCCTGAGTATTGTTGCAGACCATGTCAGTCCCTGTACGATCTTCTGACGTCAGAGTACGATTTCCAGAAGGCTAACATGCCATGTCAAAAAAGCACACTGGTTTCCTAAACGTGACAGTGAGTTCACTTCACCTTCAAATTTACCAGATATCCAAGCACCTTGTAATGTGGTGGAACGAAAGATTCACATCATGGTGCAGCCAACAAATGTGCATCAACTGTGTGATGTGATCGTGTCAATATGGAGCAAAATCTCGAAGGAATGTTTCCGCCACCTTGCTAAATCTATGCAAAGCAGAATTAACAACAAAACCTTTTAACCTTCTTTCCAATATTTCCCACTCGCCTCCTTTCATGTGTGACTAAGCATTGTTTTTAGGAAACAACATACACATATTAAAAATAGTTATTTTCAAAAGAAGAAAGGAATGCCACTTGTTCAACTGAAAGCAAACGTATATCTGCAAGTGCAGTCTCTGTGTTCACTCCACCAAGACTCCGCTCCAATTATTTCAAGATCAAGCAGTGTTTTGCGCTTCTAGCTTTGTTTTTGATCTTCATCTATACCATGAACTATGGCAGCAAATACGGAGGCTACAATTGGGTCATCTCATTAAGTCAACTACAAGCATTTTAATACTTAGAGGGATAAGGGAGTGATATGTTTTAAAAGTTCATCAGAAGTTGGTATGTTGGGAATTTATCTGTATAAACTTTTATCTACTTTGTTACAAGCCAAAGTATAAACTATATTAGTTACACCTTTCTAGTACTGGATTGTCTTCAGAACCACTTTAATTCTTCATGAAATCGCTCGAACAAGGTACTGGAAACATTCATCAAGGTTTTGGATGCATATTGACATAACACTATGCAGTTGCAGATTCATCAGCATCCACAATCTGAATCTGCCATTCCACCCCATCCCCAAGGTGCTCTACTGCATTGAGGTCTGGTGACCTTGGACCATGCCATTTGAGTACAGTGAACTCATTACCATGTTCCCAAAAAGTTTGGGAACATGGAAATGAGTTTTAAGCTTTAAGCAGATTTGAGCTTTATGGCATGATGCATTATTGTTCTAGAAGTAGCCATTGGTAGATACACTGTGCAAAATGGGCTCAGTGTGCTAAGACAACACCCCCTGCCCCCATTACATCACCACCAGAAACCTGAACCATTGATACAATGCAGGCTGGATCCAATGCTTATCATTTTGTTTGAGCCAAATTCTGACCCTACCATCCGAATGTCAAAGCAGTTAATACGTCTGCTTCAAAGTTCAATGTGCTGTGTGTTCAGAGATGCTCTTTTGGATACCTCGGATGTGGTTATTTGAGTTACTGACACCTTTCTATCAGCTCAAACCAATCTGCACATTCTGTTCTGACCATATTTTATATTTTTCGGACAAAATCTCTGTAAATCTGGCTGTGCGTGAAAATTACAATACATCAGCAGTTCCTGAAATATTCAGACCAATCTGTCTTGCACCAACAACCATTCTGTTCAGTTTCAACTTCAGCAGGCCATCAAAACCATGTTTACGTACCTAAATGCACTGATTTGCTGCGTTATTGACTGGTTAGATATTTGTTAACAATCAGTTGAATAGGTGTAACTAATAATATGATCAATGTGTGTATATCCTTGCTGTTGGTAATCACCAGGCCCACAGTGTTAAGCACAGGGCAGGGTAAAGTTTCTTCCATATACCAGAAAGACATCTTGCTGGGTTAACTGTTATTGGGGTCAGGCTTGCCGTAATGCAGTCAGACATGCATTGTTGAGGGAAATTAATATACTGCGGCGACCTCTATCGGAGCGGACGACCCTTCCTTCACATCTTCACGTTATTGCTTGATTGCTGTCTGACTGGTTTACCATCAATAAAGACACAATTGATAGTGACTCTGGCCCAAGGATCCACATCACACCCCTTATATACTGCTCTGCTCCCACTTGTGATTGTTGCTCGCGTTGTGTTATGGTCAGCCAAGGCACTGCAGATGCATTGTTAGCAAAAGTAAGATAAGCAAACGTCAAACAGACTCAAAATGTCTACGGATGAGACAAAATAACACGCTTCTGATGAGGTGTGGCATGAATCGTTGTCAAGATAGAAATGAATGACAACATCAGTGCTATTTATGCTCCCTGCATGCAGCCTTTTATGAATGACAAGTCATTAATTCATCAACCACAACAATGACACTGGTTAGAATGAGAGCAACCCTTCTATTTTCCATTTACCCTGCACAGCCCCACATTCTCTCAGCGTGTGGCCAAGAAGGCCGTGTTCCAAAGAATGCATTTTTAACAAGCACTTTGTGGCGTGGGATGCATGATTTATTCATGCCATTTGCTCGCCAGTTCCACTGGAAGTATGACTGGTCGTTCTCTATTAGCAACGAGGAGACCTGGACTGCTCTGACATGAGCAGAGCAAGGATATCACAACTGAACTGGCGCCATTAATACTTCACAAACGAAACGATCACACTGTATTCAGATATCACATAAGCAATAGTTTTAAGTGGTTTCTGACGTGTCGGAGAACATATGTTGGGTTGCACCCTCCCAGACTGGCAGCGCACATCTAATAGTGGTGCAGTGCACACGTGGGCTGAGTAGTAAAGACACTGGACTCGGCATCAGAAGATTTTTTAGTTTAAAGTCTGACTTTGCAAAGCTCCTGCCATCAGACCCTTCAGCAAGTACCTTGATCTTCAACTGTTCAGCTCAATTGTAGGTAACAATGGATAAAGACTTTTGCCAAATTATTTTAATAGTGAAGAAATAGCTAGTGAGTTGGATTTGACAGCGTTTTTTTTTTTTCTACAGAGCATGGTCTCAAAGCAGCTTTACAACCACCCAGGCCCATAGCTCCAAATGAGCAAGCCTATAGCAACAGTGGAAAAGCAAGACCCCCATGAAATGTGATGACAAAGAAACCTCAGACCAAGAAACAAGACTCAAATAGACCAGCCTTCTTCTTTTAGAAGCCTAGATTTTATATCAAAGAAATAAATATTAAATTATATAAATAATATATCGCTCACAAAAATTGGGGAATATTTCATAATGAAATATCCCTGAATTTTTGTGAGCAGTGTAAATTAATAATAATAGTTTAAATATTCATAATCGGCAGCACGGTGGCTCGGTGGGTAGCACAGCAAGAAGGTCCTGGACTTAATCCCAGGGTGGACCTCCCCGTGTCTTTGTGGGTTTACTCCAGGTACCCCGGTTTCCACCCACAGTCCAAAAAACATGCATGTTAGCTTACTTGGTGTGTCTAAAGTGGCCCTTTGTGCGTGACTGTGTGCGTGAGTGTGCCCTACGATTGATTGGCACCTTTGACACCTTGTAATTAATGTTATTTTTTTTATTTGACTTTTAAAAAATATTAGTTTTTTGATTACTACCATACACTTCCATGACTGGATCAAAATTATATGCAATTATATGCAGCAGACATATTAACTATGGACCACATCAGCACTGTCACACGTACGCGTGTGTTTCATTTATGCCTATTGAGAGTGAGTATTGGTTATTAGTATGTGTCAACAAATAAGCCTAACTGACAATCTCACAATAGTACGGTCTAAAGCTTTTCACGGTTTGTGATGCACGCACCTGCTACACGATAGATGGAACAGCTTACAGGTTGAAACAACCAAGGGAAGAAGTTCAGAAGACAGTTTTAGAAACTGTCAATGTCAGCGTGTTAAATGCAATATGTGCAATGACACAATCTGAATCAGGTTGTTTGTTACAGTTGCATTGCTGTTCTGTGATATTCAATTCATTACATTAATTTATAGTTACAACTAAAGTTGAAAATATTATATTGTTAAATGTAAAGGTTAAAAAAAAATTTCAAATGTTTTAAAAGTAAAAAACATTATACAGTTTTGTATAAATTATCTTGCTTTACTATAGAAAAAGATAAAAAACATTACTTATGTTGCTTAAGTTACTTATGCATCTAAGGGTTAAAATAAATTCCAGGAATTTGTTACAAAAAACATGTGTGTGTTGTAGTGGGGGGAGTAAAAATATCCTTATCTGCAAATGGGGGCACTGAAGAAAAGTGGGAACCATTAATTTAAAGAAACTATAAAGAATGTAGTAAATTTGAGTACAGTATGCTCCGTTTAACATCAGTCCATCAGTGGTCGTTTGCTTTAATGGTTGAGGTCTTAAAAATGACAATAAATTATAATAATAAAAAATAAAAATCAGTCTCAACTCCAGATGCTTGTGGCTATAAACAGATTAATCAGAGACACTGTATGGTGCTGCTCTACAAACATATAATATATTATAATATATATAATATGTAGAGCAGAACCATACAGTGTATAAATAAATAAATAAATAAATGTACTATAGAATCCACTGAATTATCATATTTACTTAAATAAAATGTTACTTAATAACAAAACACTGTGTCCATTGCTTATTTATGTACATTACAGTTTTTCTATAATTATTGTGACTTTCCATATAATAAAATGGTTTAGCATGGTGGTAGGGATTCTGCATAGTTTTCTTAAAAAAATATCCTTTATTAAAGATGCAAAGAAAATAATTATTGTACAGTATATGTGCAGTACAGTGCAGTAGTGAATGTTTTCATAATCTATTGTAATATTTTGTGTACAATAAAGCAGTGTGCAAAATATTTACACTACAGTATTTAGTAACTGAAGGTATTCTGTTCTACAGCAGAGTATGCTAAAAAGTCTGGGACTATGGTAACATCTGGTTAGCATTATTTTTGTTAGCTTAATGTGGACGTATGCCTGGATATAAAATATACAGGATAGTGGCATGGTGGTGCAATGGTTAGCATGTTTTGGTGGCATGGTGCCCTTCGTCAACAGAAGGGGGGGGGAAATATGGCACTCTGACATGGCCTGAGAAAAAGGTATGAGGACTGAAATTAGTAACTGAAAAACAGCTTGAGTGGGACTGTACTGTATGTGGTGCCAAAAGGACAGCTTACCTTCAGCTTCCACTTTGGGAAAAGACACCAAATCATAAAATGTCCAATCTACATTTAGCCATCTACAGACAGGAAATCAGTATATGTAACTTCTCAAAGGGGCTAAGGAATCCCAAAATTCATCACCAAGTGCAGAACTGTTTTCCCACCACTGTTTCCCTGTTCCCTTAAATAAAGGGAACAGCACCTGCTGCCAAATGGATAAAGTTTACAGGCAACCTCAGGCTTGTCCAGTTTAAATCCTTTGGGCACACCAACTCCCTGTATTTCTTGTCATCTAAGAGACACTGTGTTAAAACTAACCATTGGGAAATGTCTTGCAAGTTCCCTCCTGGAGAGTGTCACCATTCTCCTCTGGCATCCAGGGATCCTTTTCAAATAAATCTGAAGATAAGCAGTGAGCCCTGTTCAAACTTATCTGCCTCTGCCTGCCTTTCTGATTTTGTTCTTGTTTTTTGTACATTGTCACACTTTTTGGAACACCTTATATCAGATGAGTGCCTCTTACAAGTGTTGTCTTTCCTCTGGAGATCCAAGCAATTGCTGATTGAGGTGACCAAAATTTCGAAAGACCCGATGGGTCATCCTGAGCTTGGCATATTTACTTTCCCTGTACCTCCATCCACCTACCTGCAGTGTAGACAAACACTGCTGTGCAGCTTAGCCCTCAATTGGGGATTATTGATCAATGCCAGTGACAAAGCCCTTGACTGAATGAGACTGAAAGCTTTCTCTGTCTGCGCTTTGTTGTCCACAGACAACAAACAGAACTGCTAAGTATTAACATGCATTAATGCAGCAGGGTTGGGAGTTGTGGTCTCTTCATTCACTTATAATCCAAAAATATGTATGATATATGTAATATGAAATATGTATAATATGTAAAAAGTATGATGAGACCCACTGCAGACATACACTTGCAGAATCACGTGTTTCATGTCTAGTAACACACCATTAGCCGAATACAATTTAATGCAGTTTAGGTATTAAGATGGAAAAAAATCTCACAAAAAAATCCCGAAAATATTTCATGTTTTGTCATGCTGAACAGCCAGCTTTGAATTATGCCAGGTAAAATAAAAAAAAATAAAAATAATAAAACACGTAACTGAAATCAACAAACATAAATATAACTACTCTTTCTCACGCTCTAAATTTGGAATGGGGGAGTCTCTGACCTAAATTTGCCCTCAGATTTTAAGTGCCCTTTCAGCTTGCTTGAACAATAATTGTATTGTATGTGTTTTAATTCAGTACAGCTGAGCACTGAGCAATACTAATGGATTAAGATAGCTTGGGTTCAAAGCATTTGGTGGGACTGTGGTGGCCTAGTGGTTAAGGTACTGAACTATGGACCAGAAGGTCCAGGGTTTAAATCCCACCTCTGTAACAGTTGGGGCCCTGAGCAAGGCCCATAACCCACAATTGTAAGACTGTATTAATTGTAAGTCGCTTCGGATAAGGTCGTCTGCTAAATGACATAAATGTAAAGCATTTTTTTTTTATTTAACCTTTATTTTACCAGGTAAAAATGTTTGAGTACCAGTTTTCACTCAAATTGATCAAATTAGTTGTACCTCCCATTAATATTTCACTTAACATGCACTGATACATGTAGCAGAACAACATTCAAAGGGTGATTATTTAATTTTTCTGTTAGCCTTTATTAAACCAACAGCATTTATGATTAAATTTCTAAAAATCATTAGTATAATCTAATAAGTGTATTGCTTCAATCTGGCTCCATATATGTTACTATTAGCACATCTTAAGGCCATGTAATGCAATTTTTTATTTTGATATACTGTATGTTAATCATCCTATTTCTTGCAAGTATTGTTATAGAGAGACTGTTCAATCTCCAACATATCTATATATATATTTTTTGTTTCAATATTTTTTATTCTTTTTAAATTATATTGGAAATTGGATGTAAAAATGCTTTTGAGTACTAAAAATTTAAATACAAAAATATTCTGATCCTCTAAACAAACATGCACATAAATATAATTTCGCTTCATTGAAATAAATTCAGCATAGAAAGAGTTACCTCGATTGCTGATTTTCTTCTTAAAATCACAGCAGAGGTTCAGTAAGTACTGATCGAAAGCAAATAAATCCATCCATCCTCTTCTGCTTAATCCACACGGGGTCGTAAGGTCAGCCGGTGCCCACCCGGCAACTCTGGGCACAAAGGCAACCCTAGACAGCGTGCCAATCCATCGCAGCACATGCATGCACACACAAAGGGCAACTTTAGAGATGCCAATTAACCCGACACGCATATTTTTTGACTGTGGGAGAAAACCAGAGTAACTGGAGCAAACCCATACAGACACGGGAAGGACTTCACACAGAAAAAACCCAGGCCTCTTCACCATGGCACTGAACCTTCTTGCTGTGAGATAGCGATGCTACCCCAAGAGCAAATAACAGCTCTTTTTTTAAATGGATCTGTTGTCAGTTCGAGATGTTACACATTTATGTTTTATAATTGTTAATAATTATTCGTGTTCCTAGTTCAAGTTTATTTTTACACTTTCAACAAGCTTTATTTTGGTTACAGATTGTATTCCTTTTTAATTAGCGCTGAACTGTATTCACAGTTATCACAAGAACTGTGTGAGTGCAGTTTTAATAAAATGATTAAAAGGCATTTCCTGTGTGATTCGTCTCAGCAACCAAAGGAAAAGAGAGAGACACAGAGAGAAATAGAGAGAAAGCTTACTGTGTGGTGTTTTCCTCTCAATTAGCTGCTCAAATAACTAAAAACTACAGCATTCAGCTGTAGTCTCACTGCATTTACACATAAATATATTTACTTTGCCAAAA
>JAUZSU010002619.1:0-11506 GCA_034780255.1 Parotocinclus maculicauda
CCCACATTACGTATCGCTCCCCTTGAATATTAATGGCCGCTCTAATTAGGGTGGCTCTATATAGCAGGAGGAAGAGGAGTCGGACGCGCCGGTTTTCATCCTCCTCCCAATTACACCGGCGTTCTTCCGTGTTGTTCCTCGTCGCTTTCCTAAAGAATTTTTAAGCGCACGTATCGGGGTGTCACATTCGCCAGGAGAAAGAGGCAGCACGGAACGCGAGAGAGTGAGAGTGAGGGAGAAACGGAGGGAGGGAGGCAGGGAGTGAGTGAAGGGGTGAGAAGAGCAGCAGCTGGCATTTGACGGTGAAGCATGCTTTTTTAATGAGCACATTAGTCCTCCACAAACCCACTCTCCTTCAACCGCTGCATGAATGATGAGAGGGAGAGAAAGAAGGAGGAAAAAGACGAGTGAACAGAAGAGTGGAAGAGGGGGATGGACCGGGGGGCTGAGTGACGGATAATGAGGGCAAAGACAGGGGAAATAAGGGGTCAAAGGGTAAACGGATGGCACACGAGCCACTGAGGGAAAAGTCTCGACCCCGGACGACTTTAGACTTCGGACAGGGAGAGGGCTGTGAAGGAAAGTTCATGGTCCACGGTCACGGACAAGGTTTCCTGAGTTAGCTTGTGTTTAGGGTGAGGCCAAACCTGGTCAAACAGGATTTTATCTCTGGGGGTTAGAAGAAATAAATAAAATGAATTAACAAAACCAGAAAAATGTATCTCGAGTCACGATTCAGCGATTTAGTGCAAATAAATCCACGGGTCCTAAAAAGGTCAGTCATAAGAGCCAACCAAAAGGAAAACAAGAAAGCCTGACAGCAGCAGAGCCCCGAGTTCACCAATAGACTAAGTGTTTTGCTTTTTACTTTCCATTTTCAATCCGTTCCTCACTAAACGGCATGACTCTGTATTATAAAACAAGCTTTGCATGAATGATTTTAGACACCTGTGTCGTAATGTAAGTCTTAATACGTAAAGATTTTGTAAATATTATATTAATCTCGTCGTTTCGTGAGTCGTTTCATCTACGCTGGATTTATCGGAACATTTCCGATCATAAATCAGGCAGTTGCGTAGTACCGCTCTATAAACGTATAGAATAACTCATAAGGGGGATTTTCTGAGGATCTGGAACGGGTTCGTTCAATATACATTAGTGTTTGCGGGGAAAATTCGTCGTTTTTGTTCTCGAGGAGCCTTTTGAGCACGGGGGTACCACTATTTCATGATTTTTCCCACTTTGCATTGCTTTATGAGATCTAATAGATCTAATAGAGAGAGAGAGAGAGAGAGAGAGAGGATCTGAAGGAAAACTGGTGAAAATGAAATGGGTGAACAGTCTGGCAGCAGCAGGGCAGGTCCCTTAAAACGCTCGCCTACACGACCAAAGATCTTGTGTTTTGAGCGTTTGTTATTATCCGTCTGTCACTCCGTTTCTTGACTCACTTCTCCTTTGTTACCACACTATTATCTGTTCCGAAACAGAGATCGGTGCCCCTACCATTTAGAGCAATTACCCAGCTTCCTCTGCGCGCCAGGCTCTCGCTGCCCACCCCGTGAACCTGATTGTGTTTTAATGAAGAAATAAGTGTAACTCGCTCGGTTTAATGCGCCAGCGTCGCAGCCAGCCCTTTTTTCTGCTTCTCTCTTTCCGTACTCCGCGCCCATGCCAGCGCAGCGCCCCCTAACCCACGTCACGTGAGCGCCGGGGCCCTAGCAACAGCGAGCGTGCGAGCGAAAAGCGCAGCGAGAGTGGAGAGGACGGGAAAGGGGGAGAGGCGCAACATTAATAAGTAATGGGCCGAACAGTTTGAAATGCCACGCTCGTTAACGTTACGGAGACGCCGTCATTTGCATGGGAGCTCGAAGGAGAAATCCAACCTACGGTGCTGTCGAAATGCCAAGCCACACCCGTGCATTTGTACCCCTTGTGCCGTGATCGCTCCGAAAAACAGATTCGTCGTGTTTCCTCTGCTCTCTGCTCCGTTTTCGTCCCTAAACAACCCTGTTTAATTTCGTTTAGAAGCCCCGTCTCGTTAAATCTAGCGGTCCTGGTTGAGCAAGTGGGCGTTCCGGGATGTACCCCTGTCGTTTAGGGCATCCCTGGTACCAGGGTAAAGGCCTAAAAAATAGAAGCAGATTTCACCTAGGTGCGTCTTATTGGACATTTTAATATTTTAATATTATTATTGAGTTAAATTTACTTAATTTTACTATCACTACAACTTAATTATTCAATTAACATCCAGGCCACCCAATCATTTTTTTGGGTCCCTTTTTGAGTCTTGGTTCCTCCCAAGGTTTCTTCCTTCTATATTTAGGGATTTTTCCTTGCCACTGTCGCCCTAGGTTTGCTTAATTCGGGATTGGCCTTTTAAGATCATATAAGATTGTAAAGCTGCTTTGAGACGATGCTCCGTTATCAAAAGATCTAGAAAATTGAATTTGAACATTTTAATTGTAATCGTTTGTCGTTCTTATTCGGATGCTATGCACCTTTTATCTTTTTTCTGCCTTATTCTTATTTCTTTTTAAGTCATGAACCAGTAAATCAAGACTAAAGATTTGTTTACGAAAGCTTAATTGGCAATAAACCTGATTCTGATTCTGATTATTAAGTGGGTGTGGACACACTCAGTGTCCAGCACCTAAATAGGACCTGGTCTGTGCTGGTCCCGTGGGGGACCTGGCCGTTACAGAACAGAGCAAAGGGGACGAACTCTGTAAGTGTGTAGAGAAACAGATGGACTACGGTCTGAAATTGTAGAACTACAAAATGCTGGGTGTAGGAACAAGTCAGTGTAAATAATAAAGTGGCCGTCGAGTGTGTATTTGATCTGATACGATGCCCCGTGCTATCCCTTTACAGATTCCTAAATTTAAAGGCTACCAATAGGGTGTGCGTGTGGCAGTCTTGCCGTTTCCCCTCCTACAATTTTGCGCCCTCATACCTCAAAGCGAATGCGTAAGAAATAAAAATAAAGACTATAAAGGTTTTATGTTTCTGTCTTGATTTCCGAGCTACATCACTAATCCAGGCCTCCTCGTTACCTCCCTGTATCAACACCATCTTTTCCCTTTTTTTTTCGTTTGTCTCCCTACCGTGGCGAGGCCCCGCGCTCGCCCTCGCCGCCCCTGCGCCCGCTCTCTCGCGCTGGTTGATGTGTTGTGACAACCTTGCGCTGATGTTGTCGAGGGTTAACGTCGCCAAGTGCACATTATCCTGTAAGACTTAATATGCAGGTTGGTGCATGGGCCGACTCTCAAATTACAGTTTGCCAGGGCTAGCACTCAACATGACGACAATACCCATGCACACGAGCACACACACACACACACACACACGTGTACCTGCACACACACACACACAATCGGATGAATCCAAGTACAGGTAGGTATTTCTGTGCTGAATTTGATTCCTGCGGTGTGTAACAAACTCAAACTGCTTTGTCTTAAAAACGTCAGTATGGATCTAAATCGTCCCAATTTATTATTAGGACCATTAAACGTGATGGAGATCTAAAACCAAGTGTTTTGGTTTCATCTGTTTTGATTCTTGCTGATTCTTGGTTCTGTCGTTTTGAGGGGAGTACTTTAGTTATTGGTCCCATTTCGAGTCTTGCTTTTGATTCCTGGTCTTTTTTTTGGTTCTCAGTTGAATTTTTTTTAGTTCTGGTTTTGAGTTGATTCTTTTTCTTTTTTCTTGGTTATGAGTTGATTATTGGTTTTTTTTTCTTGGTTCTCAGTTGATTATTGGTCTTTTTTTCTTGGTTCTCAGTTGATTATTGGTCTTTTTTTGGTTCTCAGTTAATTCTTGGTCTTTTTTCTTGGTTCTCAGTTAATTATTGGTCTTTTTTCTTGGTTCTCAGTTGATTCTTGGTCTTTTTTCTTGGTTCTCAGTTGATTCTTGGTCATTTTTTTTGTTCTTAGTTGATTCCTTGTCTTTTTTCTTGGTTCTCAGTTGATTCTAGGTCTTTTTTTGGTTCTCAGTTCATTCTTGGTCTTTTTTCTTGGTTCTCAGTTGATTCTAGGTCTTTTTTTGGTTCTCAGTTGATTCTTGGTCTTTTTTTTTGGTTCTCAGTTGATTCTAGGTCTTTTCTTGGTTCTCAGTTGATTCTAGGTCCTTTTTCAGTTCTCTGTTGATTCTTGGTCCCTTTTTGATTCCTGTTTATGAGTTAATTAAGGTTTGCCCTTTAGATGTTTTGGACCTGGGTCTCATTTTAATTTGAGTGTGTGACTGACGCGTAAATAAAATCTAATAAACAGAAATGAAATCGTCAGACAAAAGAAAGAACGTGCCACATCAATGTATAGACTTTTTCTTCGCTTACGTAATTTGCACTTCAAACCCAGAGTCAAACACACACTTGTGAACGGGCCACAAAAATGAGTTTATCCCTCACTGACTTGAAGCTTCACCCATTTCTGATCATAAATGTCGTTTTTCATCCTGGCCTTTAGTTATTTTCCCCATAAAGTCGGTGTAAATCATGACTCTTGTATCCGGTACGACAAACATTGGGCAAATATGAGATTAGGAACCGTGGTTGTACTCACATTTAGCTGATCGTGTGTGTGTGTGTGTGTGTGTGTGTGTGATGGTGTATTCGTTAGAATACATATAAAACACAGATGCTCAGCGATGTAAAATGGTTCTAGCTTGTTGGTGTTAACAGAAGTTTATTGACCTTGTTTCTGCACCGTGTCCAGGTAACAGGTTTTCCCTGACAGCGTATGGCGCTCTCTACATATCAGACGTGCAGAAGGAGGACGCCCTTTCCACCTACCGCTGTATCACCAAACATAAATACAGCGGAGAGACGAGGCAGAGCAACGGCGCCCGTCTTTCTGTGATGGGTAAGTGCTCTGTGGATCAAACGGGACCGGAGAAATGTCTAAGATCTTTTTATAATTTCATCATTCTAAATGTCTTAATCTTATCGGTCAGAAATGGTCAAGTCGGAGTTGTAGAACATGAGCAGCTGGCTCGGGTTTAAGAGCCGGACTTAACTGATCCGTGAATTAAGCTCCGATCAGCCGTGGATAGTGTTTAGAGAAAGACCGAGAGTTTAACATCGGAAGAAAATCAGAAAACAGTAAGGAGCTGCTGATGCTGTATAAGCGCTCCGTAACATTTCTGACTGATAAAAACCTAAAATAAAAACCGGCTAGAAGCTCATTTAGTTCATTTTAGTTGACGGGACTAAAACTGATCTTCAGTCGAGCTGTGAGTCCGTTTAGTCTTTTACTTGTATAATGATATAATTAACGTTGCTGCTTTGTTGTGGCTGGCATCATTGCTAGGTTACCTGTATATGTGGTGAAGTAACACTCAAAGTGCTTTGGTCATTATTTTGCATTACTGGCCATCCCATAACGAGCTAACCTCTCAATAACTGTGTAATTGTATTATAATTACATATTATTCCAATTATTATTCCAATAATTGTGCGGTTTAGACGACATTGTGTGTCTGTGCTGAGCTTTTTCAGTCGTACAAGCATTCAAAAGCCAAAAACCATCTCATTTTAGATCCCACGGAGTCCTCCCCGTCCGTGATGGACAGCTTCCAGTCGGGTGAGGTGCAGGTGGGGCGGAGCGTCGAGCTGCCGTGCATCGCCTCAGGCTTCCCCAATCCCACCATTCGCTGGCTGAAGGACAGCAGGCCGCTTCCGGCAGACTCCCGCTGGACGCGCCGCCTCACCGGCCTCACCATCAGTGACCTACGTATGGAGGACTCAGGCAACTACATATGTGAGGTCACCAACAGCTTCGGCTCCAAGGAGGTCACGGGCTATGTCAACGTGATAGGTGAGTTTGAGCGTCCTGTTGAGTCAGAAATGGAATGGAAGAAAACATCTAAGGGATGCTATTCCTGCGGCGACATGAACCCTTGTGAACCTCTTTTTTTTCATTGTTGTTTGCGCGTTTATGTCGTTTCTCGTTTTGTTTCCTCTTCGGTTTGATTTAGAGGGCAAGTCGTACCGTTTAAAAGAGAAAAGGGGACCTGCAGAAGAAAGTATACAGAGAGAGAATTAAAATAAAATCACTTTATTGATTTGGATTATTAAGCTCACCAGACCAAAAATGACTGATAATTGCCTAATAGTGCATTTGGAGCACTCTGCATCATATGTCCATGGTATGCAGGTCCCTGTGGAGCGTACTTTCAAAAGGTTGTAGACTGTGGTGGATCCTTATGGTCGTACGCTTGAATACGTCCCCAAATTCAGCTTCTTCCTTCGCACTACGGCCTTTGGAACGCTCAAATGCAATGGCTCCTTCTTGCCAATCTGCTTTGTGAAGAGTAGAGACTGCACTGTACCACCTCTTCTCAATCTACGAATCCCGTTGTAAACATCAAATCTGGTTATAGTCGGGTCATCCCTGTGCGACGCCATCTGCAGGAACAGAAAGATAGTACCGCCTTAAGAACGTCATTTTTTTTAACCCGACGCACCTCGTTGGAATGTCCAAAAGAACCTGGAGCGAACCCGGACGGACATGAGGAGAACATACAGAGGTCAGAGGTCTGATTCGAACCAAGGGCCGCCCAGGTGGATAGAAAGATAAGACGAAGGAACGGAGATCAGCTTAGACATGTGCAAACAGGTTCAGTCCGGATGAATCAGCGTTATTCGGAACGGCAGCGAATCTAAACCCGATTTGCAAACGCTCGGTTCTAAACAGGGGGAACGGAAATACACGGCGCGAGAGGCCGAGGGAAATGCTTGTGGCAGATCGCTGGGCCTGTGTACAACCCTGTTAGGGAGGGCAGAAAGATACAGGAGGAGGCAGGAAGGCGTGTGTGTGTGTGTGTGTGTGTGTGTGTGTGTGTGTGTGTGTGTGAAAAGAGAGGGAAGCCAGAAGAGCTGAGAACGCTACATTAGTGGGCTGGACGTTTGGACATTTAGTCAGTGGGCACATCACACCAGTGAGCTCACACACACTCTGACAGGGCGAGCGGTGAGGACGGTGCGAACGCGTCCACAAATACCGAGCCCCCCAGCACACGTACCACCAGCTGCCTTATTGCTCACTGACATTTTCTCTCTTTTCCGCCCATTCTTTCGCTCCTGTCTCCGCTCCCGTTTGTCTCCCTCTATACGGGGACATAAAACAAGACAAAAGAAGAGACGGAATTAAAAAAACAACACAATTATTACTGAACTACATGCTGAAAAGCACAGGAGTATCCAGACCCTTTTTAGGGGAGCTTGAGGAGCCCAAGATTGAGTCTTAGTCTTAGTAGCCCTAAAATAAGAGTAAAAGTCCATTTTGTTTTCATACTTTTTCGAAAAACGGTTTGTCCCTGATACACTGAATCACAAAGTTTAAAAAAAAATCGAGAAAGGGTATCATTTAAACAGGATAGTTTAACAACAACAACACAGCAACCTCCCCTTGAATTGCAAAATGGTACGATCCACTTTCTGGGGAAGACGAGCGTACCTTAGGAAGGGTTGCCTTTATTTGTTTATAGGTTATCCCTCGTTAAGTATAAATACAATTTCATTTGGAGTACTGGAATCAGCATTACAGGACGTTCTTGTCTCAGATTTGTTGATGTTTTTTCCAGGTTATTCATCCTAAACGTCTGTACTGTTTAGATATTATCTGAGAGAGTTGAGTTTTTTTCCTGAACATAAAAATCTTGCTGTGGCCATGTCTGTGTCCGTACAGAACCCCTGAAGGTTACGGTCTCCCCTAAAAATCTGAAGACGGGCATCAGCAGCACGGTGATCCTGTCCTGCGCTGTGCAGGGCTCGCCTCACTTCACTGTGTCCTGGTTCCGGAACACAGAGCCTGTATTTCCAGATCAGCACTTCTCCATTCAGGGCACCCACAACGAGACCCTGTTTATCACCGCAGCCCAAAAACGACACTCAGGTGCCTACCAGTGCTTTGCTACTCGCAAGGGCCAGACGGCCCAGGATTTCTCCATTATACTCCTGGAAGGTGAGTCACCAGACCAAACGGGCGTGTTCCTTAGATGAACATTGGTATCTTTGATTTAAAAAGGGCTGATCTAGGCCAGATTGAATTAAACATGAGAATTAGTAAGTGATGTCCAATCGAGTAACGAACAAGGTCCGTGCTCCAGCCTACTGATAACAAAATATCACGATACGATGACGTATCGTCGTATCGCCTACCCCTGCTTTAAACCTTGAACCGATTCGCTTTTCGACATTGAGCTCGCCGGGTCTCTTAAACAACAACAAACGTCTCCGCCTCGCTTTTTACCTGCAGATGGCACACCGAGGATCGTCTCGTCCTTCAGCGAGCGCGTGGTGGCCCCCGGTGAGCCGTTCTCCCTGATGTGCGCAGCCAAAGGCGCCCCTCCGCCCACCATCACCTGGACCCTGGACGATGAGCCGATCGCTCGGGACTCGGTGCACCGGGCCAGTCAGTACACGCTCTCGGACGGCTCCACCGTCTCACACGTCAACGTCAGCAACCCCCAGATCCGGGACGGGGGCGTGTATCGCTGCGCTGCACGCAACTCGGCCGGTAGCGCCGAGTACCAAGCGCGCATAAACGTAAGAGGTGCCTGTCTACTTTTCAATCTCAGTCACTTTAGAGTACCTTAAAAGTCACAACCTCCTATCCATCACCCCACCAACCAACCAATCAGCACACTCGCTACACACATACTCCGACCCAAATCTCTCTGGAACCCAGCCACCGTACCCGCTCACGTTAGGACGTTAGGGCGGGGGGTGAGGGGGTGGAATTTCTGAAAGCTTTCGCTCTTGTGTACATATCTAAAGACCTAAATGTGTTGAGCTGCTGCCGTGCGATTGGCTGATCAGATAGTCGTGTTAGAGTCAGTTGAGCAGGTGTACCTAATGAAGTGGCCGGTTTTGCCTGTAGCCAGTGGAGAGGAGAGACAAGAAAAAGCTTTGAACACTGATCTCCATCTCTTGCCTTTTGTTTTTCCGTCTGCTCTGTTATGACTAAAGAGTCAGAGCAGTCATTAGGATGAGAATAAGACCTGCCACCACACACACACACACACACACACACACACACGCTCACAGCTTCGTCTCTTCTGATACTGACAGGTTTTTATGCCTTTCCTGACCGTTTATAAGGGCTCAATCTTGGCACTAAGGGTGGCTGAGGACTTTTGCACACCCTCACTTACACTTTTTGACGTTAAGGTACTGAACTACGGCCCAGAAGGTTCCAGGGTTCAAATCCCACCTTGAGCACGGGCATTAAACCACAGCTCTAAGTTTAGTTTGTATCATTGGATCACATAGCGCACAAACCGTAGAGAAAACGTTTTGTGTGCCTCTTTCCATCCGCAGTTCGAACCCTTATCCCAGACTTAGCATGTTCTCCCCGTGTCCGTCTGGGTTTACTCCGGAGTAATTGCGGATTTGGAACTGTGGTTACGGGTAAATAGATGCCAAAAGATCCCATATAGAGCCAGAGTTTAGATTAAGCAAACCTGGCAACCGTGTTGGTTAGGTTTGTGCGCATGCACAGACTGAGAAAAACAATTCTTACCGGATTTCTGAGTTCCGAAGGATCAGATTAATTCGAATACAGACTGTAATCGGTTTATGAAGTGCACCTGAACACACACAGGTAATGGAACCGGACCAGTTGACCCACTTGACCCTGTCTCAGCCCAGGGATTTGAAGCAACCACATCAATTATTTGATGCTCCTGGCCTTTGTGGTTCTGAAACCAGAGCTGTCACTTACCAACGAGTGTGACGTACGACCGGGCCGGTGCTGCACAGGGCAAACTTTGCGCACAAACATTTTTATCTACGCTTTTCAAAAGCAATACAGCCGGATAGCAGAGACCATTTGTCTTTGACTGCATCTTTAAGATAGTTTGTGCATAAGACAAACAGAGAGAGAGAGTGAGAGCGAGAGGGATGGGGATAGAGTGTGATAGGTTTGTTGAATAATACATCAGGGTTTGAGAGATGTAACTTCAAAGCTCAGCACACACTGAGCACAGAGACAGAACAGGAGAAAGAGACGAAGGCGCACAGGCCGGGTGAGAAAGACGAGAAGTTCTGTGTGTACACAAACGCGCTCCATACGCACCACTGCCTCCGTCACAGCCAATACGGTCCTCATCCCATACCGTCTCATATCACAACCTTCCATAAGAGACATGTTTCCCTTGTCTAAATGTCTCATGATCTCTCTCTGCCATGTATTTTGTGAGAACAGAGTCCTTCAGAGGGTCAGCGTTACGTCCCGGCTCAAAAATAACGAAGCTAATTGGACCTGCGGCTCGTCTGCGTGTACAGTGGAGGCTCAGAATTCAGACCGAATCGCTTTCAGAAGGCAAACGGAATCAAATTCTACATTAGAGAAGTAATGTAAATAGGATTAACCATTAGGTGTTTTATTTAAGGTTTGAATTTGGGAGCAAACGGACTGTACCGTGTTCGACTTCCGGGGTTCCACTGTATATTTGAGACGGTGATCGCAGACCGGACGTGCCTTGCTTGTAATTACACGAACCCTTCTCCGGGCTTCTGTTCGCACTCAGTTCTGAATCGTGTGAATGAAAATGTGGGATAAGTTTGTTTAAACAAAATGCATTTTAGCTTCTGCTGACTTTTTTGGGGACTTAATATGAATTAGTTCAACATGAAGCGAAGACAGAATGGTGCAAACGCAATTCAAGGCAACGCATACGCTGTATGGACAAAAGTATTGGGACACTTTACACCTACACGTCATATCTACCGGAGCTTTTATGGTTTTGTGCTTTTGTGAGGCGGACGCTGATATCGGACGACACGCCAGCACCTGGCTCACAGTATCAGTTCTAGTTTATCACAAAAGTTTTCGATGGGGTTGAGGTCACCTACCCAACCATGCCATTATGGAGCTTGTTTTGTGCACTAGAGATAAGGGCCTTCCCTAAACTGTCCCTCCAGTTCCTTCTGAAGCATAACGATTTTTCTTCACTGGAACTAAGGGGCCCCCATAGCCCCCCATTATCTCTCCCAACCCCAAACTTTACTGTCAGGCAGGTAACGTTCTCCTGGCAGGCACCAAAGTGGTCATCAGACTGGCAGAAGTGTGAGTCATCACTCCAGAGCACTTGTTTCCACTGCTCCAGGGTCCAATAGTGACGTGCTTTAGACCATTCCATTGGATGCTTGGTGATTGGTTAAAGCCCATTGCTCCAGAGTCCAATAGTGACATGCTTTAGACCATTCCATTGGATGCTTGGTGACTGGATAAAGCCCACTGCTCTAGAGTCCAGTGGTGGTGTGCTTTAGACCATTCCACTGGATGCTTGGTGATTGGTTAAAACCCATTGCTCTAAAGTCCAATAGTGACGTGCTTTAGACCATTCCACTGGATGCTTGGTGATTGGTTAAAACCCACTGCTCCAGAGTCCAATAGTGACGTGCTTTAGACCATTCCACTGGATGCTTGGTGACTGGTTAAAGCCCATTGCTCCAGAGTCCAATAGTGACGTGCTTTAGACCATTCCATTGGATGCTTGGTGA
>JAUZSU010002630.1:0-11505 GCA_034780255.1 Parotocinclus maculicauda
CTTACAATTCAAGCAATGGTGGGTTAAGGGTCTTGCTTAAGGACCCAACTGTGGCAGCTTGGCAGAGGTGGGATTTGCACTCAGGTTCATTTAGGTCCAGAGTCCAATACCTTAACCGCTAGGCTACCGCAGTCCCACTTTAGTTTCCTGCAATAAAAATTGAAGACTAGAAATACAACACATGTTTAAAATTGTAAACAAAATGCTCTGTTGTGGCTTTACTGTATCTTAAATAACCGAATATGAACCAATACCGATAAATGACCATTCAAAATAATGTGTACTGTTTTTGTAAACAAGAATAATCTTTAATCCCCTGCAGTTAAAGTTGAAATTGAAGTGAAATATGTGAGCATGACATGATTGTGTCCTCTGGTGCTCTAAAAATACAGTTGCATTGGTGCAATAAACAAGAACGCCTAATTCTTCAGCCATGCACATCATCCCTTTTTAGATTGCGATGCATCTCATTTACTCTCATTAAACATTGTTGGTCACTCGTGTGCTAGAATATAAGAACTTGGTGTAGTGAAAAGCTACACTGATGCTGAAGGAAACCATTTCTGTTTCCTATGTTTTAAATAACATTACCAGATTTGGTCAGACATTTAATCAAGCTGCCACTAATAATAGAAGAATGTTAGACAAGTGGCTGGACATGTGGAATCACTTATCTTACATATTAGTGATACTGGCTAGTGGAGATAAAAGCCTTGATTGATGTTCACGTCAAAATGCATGAGCTATATGGTACATCCCTCATATAGTCCAGTACCCCTCGCTTTATGGATGTTGTAATTGGTTGCAGATCCTCAACCTGGACCACCAGTTTCCATAAGACTTTAAATCATTCTTTTCATTTTCCTATGTTCTTCCTCATCACTTCCCTATGGTAAATCCCGAATGGTAAATTGAGGTCAATTTCTAAGTACTTTTTTGCAAACATGTATGCAGTGTAAAAAGAATGATGGCGACTAAGATGTAGAGCCCCTCAGCCCCTTTCATAAGAGAGGCCGTTTGGTGGAGGTTTTTCATTGAAAAACTGTACATTATCCTCATTTGTTCACATCCTAATGCACTTTATACTGCTTTATTTTACTGAAGTACAGAGCCAAGTCCCTCAGCAACATGTAACATTGTTAACAGTTAGTTATTCTTAATGTTCATTCAGTTAGTAACCATAACCATTCTGTACTGCAGGAGCATGGATCTCATAAACCAGTTAATTTGCTTATATACTGCTTACAAAAATATATGTATTGTGTCTATATAGTGTAGAATTTCAGTGCCAGTATTTCAATGGATAAAATGATGAAAATTAAATGATATAGTTATACAGTTGTATTGTAAAATAGACTAGAGTGATTGTGCAATAGCCATGGGTAATTGGAGCCCAAATCACATAAAAGAAGGAAGATGAACAAAAACCAATTTGAATAATACTAGTGCCTATTTGAAGTGTCACTGTTTACCAAATATTTTATATATTAAAAATGCTAAAACTGGTTTCTTAATATGTTTTACAATTATAGTATACAGCTTATAGTAAGAGTACTACATTTAATAATTTAGCTGGTGCCGTAACAATTAAATTGCTTACAATTTAAGAAGTTATTGGTAAAGGGCCTTGCTCAGAAAGCCATCAGTGGCAGCTTGGCTCCTGAACGTTTTGGGTCCATAGTACCTTAACCGCTAAGCCATGACAATCCCAGTACAATACACAGCTCATATTATTTTATAGTCTCATATTTGCCTAATTATATTATTCATAATCACATTTGTGTGCCAGCTTGTAAAGGCTACTGCATTTAGATATGACATTTTTGTTCACCTGGAAAACAATTTCCTGTTGTAGAAGCCTTGTGCTGCTTTCACCATACAGAAATGTAAAAATCATTAAATCAAGGGGCCAAAGCCAAGCAGAACTAGAAGCTAATGAATTGGATTGGAACCCAGCAATGACTTTTGCAGAGTGTGTGCTGAAATCTTATACAACTTTTTCCTCAAACCCCTTGATGAAAATCGCTTTCTATTGTCTTATAGCTCTGAAATAGATATTAAAGATCTTTAGTCCAGCCATGTGCAGCAGAAAGAGCTATGGTTAGTGTTAGCAGCACTTCAGACTTCTGGCAGATCATATACGATTTTCACACTGAGCAGAAAACAAATGCTTGACTGTGCTCAGAGAGTGATGATAAACCCCAAAGTTCCTGAAAAATCCCACAGCCAGGATGTTAGAACGTTTATTGCTTCTCTGGTAGATTCACACGGAATTCTATCAACTTTGTGCATTTCTACTTTCTCATTTTTGGGTAATCATTGTGTATATTTACAATTTAGTACACAAGTCTGTCAAACGATTGCATTAATCAGTGGTTGTTGCAGTGAATCAAGTCAGAAATCAGATTTTTGTAGTATTTTTACAGCTCTGTTAATTTAAATACATATTTGAGTAGTGTCGGTAGAAGCATTTTTTACATCCAGCTTGTATGAATGTAAAAGTTTTTTTATGTACCAGTTGTAGAACTGCACACTTATTTTATTTATTAGCTTAAAATATGCCAACCCTCATACTATTTTACTATACTATATAGTATATCATACTATAGAATGAAAACGAAAATACGTTTTTGTGTTTTGATCCCAAGATCCTTGTATTTTAATTAGAATTAGTGGTGTTATTTTATTTATCTCTGCGGTTATTCCCTCTTGTATAAAAATATAGAAAATTGTTATCGAATATCCCAAATATGGGATTAATCCTTAATTCATTATCGGAACAAGATATCAAACTCTTCTATAATATTAGTACTCATGTCATCAGGTAAATGCTGAAATCAGATGATGAATGTGTTATTAATATGCATGTAAACAGTAATTATAAAAGGTGGTTCCTCTTTAAAGTGAACGTATTTTACTTCCACATTACAATGAAAAGCTGATATAATGTACACTTTAAAGGAAATATGCTTTATAATTTAGAACATTTGTCAGACAGTCACTTTGGGCCTGGTTATAATTAGCCCTGTAATGAGAAATCTGAGTGTGGGGTCCGTCGTCCCTGTCAAAACGGGATACTAAGACTTCCACCACCAACCGTTAAAAGATCAGTCTAGACGTGTTTGTGTGGGTATGTGAATGGCCCTTTGATCTGAGTGCCTCCAGTTATCTTTTTTTTTATTGGAAAGCTTGTGTTTTCTGATGAGAATAGCATCCATATGCTTTTGAGATGCGTTTGAGCTACAGGGCAAGATGATGGCACATGACAGGCCCTGTCCAGACGAAGACTAAAACACTATCGTTTGAAAAATGATTTCCATGAAGACATTAGGAAAAATGTGCGTCCACACGCAGCACCACAAAAAAAAAATGCTGTAGTATGTATAGTGGGCCCGTTGGTGGCGCTAAGACACAGAAACACACCAAAAATCGTATGTGCATGTTGTTTATGCGGTTCTCTGTATCCATTTGTATCTCATGGTGGTAAAAGAGGAGCAGTGTTGTTGTGGAAGCCAATATTTGCTGTAGTACAAACACAGCACTGTACGGCACCATGTTTGCAGAAAAGGGGGAGGTATGACGTCATTGTTTCATAAAAGTTACGTATGGCACATAAACACGAAACTGCAGAATTTGCGTTTTGAAGTCTTTCCTCTCTGGGACCCGTTTTCAAAAACGATTTCGGATTTGTGTGGACGCAATGCCTATAAAAACATTCTGGATTGATTGTAAGTAGTAAGCCTTTTCAGAGTTCACAGGTCTGGCTGGTTGCGAAGCAGCACTTTTGCCACCAGAGGTTTTCAGGCGCACAAGGTACCCCCTCGAGTGTTGTGGTTCAGATGTTCAGTGTTCATTCTTTCCGAGGCTTTTAAAAGAGGATCAGTGTCTGCCAGGTTTAGCTCATAAATTCAGTAACAAACGTTTTGCCAGAACATCATTGGGAAATGATAGGCTAAGAAGAGTATCATTTAGCCAAACAGAGCAAGTGGCCTTCATTTGTTTTTCAGCTAGGCTGCAAGAGAAACACTAAGCAATTACAACTTGCTTTTGATCATCTTGAGAAAATTCACTAACCTTCATGATTTGGGACACTGAAAAAATGTAGGTCTAAGCTAAGCTTTTAGCAGCAATAGTAAGGTATTTGTATTTCTTAAGATGCTCCAGATCATAAACTGCTGTTTGTCAGAGATACATAATACTTTTTGCATGTATTAATTTAGTAGATACTCTTAATCGATCCAGGCCATTTTAGATTAGTTGGTATTCAAACCCAGGACCTTCTTGTCCAAAGTTCAGTACCTTAACTGCTAGGCCACCACAGCAACAGTCCCTCTTACATAAAAATGTTCACAAAATTCAATGCCTCTATACATTTACATTTATGTCCAGAGTAACTTACAGTTCATACAATCTTACAATCCAAGCAATTGTGGGGTAAAGGCCTTCCTCCGGTTCCCATCTGTGGTAGCTTGACAGAGGTGGAATTTGAGCCCTGGACCTTCTGGTCCACAGTCCACTACCTTAACCACTAGGCCACCACAGTCCTTAAATGTTAATCAGGTGTTTTGTATTCTCATTTCAGAATTATGGTGTGGAAACAGATAACTTGAAGAACCTGGTGGTGAGAATGAGAGCAGCATCCAACAACCTCCATAACAGCACGTCAGAGCGCAGAAAGAGCCCTGATTACGATGGCAGCACTTCTCACAAACCCCCCAACGAGTTCCTCACCGCTGTGGTGGAACTTATCGGTGCAGCTAAAAGCCTTCTGACATGGTTGGACAGGTAAACGGATTTAGACATGTTTGCTCACTCAATATGTACAGCTTTTTACGTTGTGACCTCTTTGGAAAAATGGTGTCATCATTTCACATTGTGAGATATATCACGATGCGTAGAGCAGATTTTTTTCTCCGAGATTGCCAGCAGTGACAGCTGGAGCAGATCTTGTATTTGAGATTTTTCCACCAGAACTTTCAATGACAGGTGAAACCAGATACAGTCTAGGTTGTTTCCGCACGTCCGTTTCTAGACAGTGTTCACCAAATGAAACAGAGCTGTCCATCATTATAAGCAGGAAACCATGCAGAATGATTTAACTTTGATTCTTTAAACAAAACAGCAGACTTATGATACTAGCCTACTCTGAACTGATGACTGTTTTATATAGTCTTGTTTACAACCGTTCTTTCAGTGACCATGACAAACAAAACAAGTTTAGTCATGTGCTAACTTCTGACATTATACGGCATGATAGTTGTGGTCTGTCTGGGAAAGGACAGGGAACCATATGACAGACAACAGGCTTTTTTGTGTTTGCAAGCACAGGCTGTTACATTTGGACACACATCAGTCTTGTTTGGCTTAAGCGTAATGGCTTCTGCATGCAGCCTTTGGCCATGCTGCCGTTCTCGTTTATAATTAATGACCCTATCTGTGTAGTGATGAACAGTGTATGGAGGCGTTTGTTTCCTGCTTAGTAAACTGTTTAAACCTCTTGACTCTTGCCCTTTTTCTTCAACAGAACCCCTCTGACTGGGATCAGTGACTTTATCAGCACCAAGAATAAGATTATTCAGCTGTGTTTGGAACTGACCACCACGGTCCAACAGGTCTGCTATCATTTAATTCTCTGACTTGATGACATCTAATGTCGTGATTACATTTGAAACTAAAGGTGGGCGATTATACCTGATCTATGAGCGTCCTGACCATTAGAAAACCAAGTAAAGGGGACTGATAGTGTATGTAAATATGTAGATGGACTACAGTTAATAAACTACAAACTGCTTATGTGTTGTAAGCGAATCTCATTGAGGTATATGTATGTTATTTATGTGTAAATCTGGTTCTGTCTGTCCAGTGCCTTACATGGCATTGACCTCTCTTCAAGTCACTGGTTTTGTGGTCTGGGGTATGTTACTAATTTAAGCAACCAGTTGAATCTTGTAGTCGACATGTTGGATGTGGGAGAAAATGAGTGAGAGCATCTGTGGCAATGGCCAGATTGTTACATCGAGATGATTGAGTCAGACCAATAGAAAATGGCATAATTTGCGGGGACATCCCCAGACAGTAGTGTTGAGTGCTTTCCAACACTGATCCAAGGAGGGCTAAACCATGAACCAGCAAGTGGGTGAACAAGGCTCATTAATTTGCAGGATAATAAAGACTATATCGTCTGTGGCACATGCCACAGATACTTTGAATGCTGGTTAATGAAGGAATGTGTCACAACACACTGTGCTTCACATTCTGCTGAGTCAGCATGCCAACCATGCCAACCAAAGTCCACCATTCAGAGTGTCTACGGTGATCATGCAAGTGTTAAAACTGGACATTGGAGCAATGGAATAAGGTCATTTGGTTCTATGAACCCAATTTTCTTTTATATCACACGGTCAGATCCATGTGGCACTGTTTGTGAGGGGAAGTGAAGTTACTGAGATAGATTGTGGGGAGACGGGCCAGTGCCAGGGAGTATGATGCTGTCTTCAGCGCTTTGCTGGGAAACCCTACGTCTGGGAAAAGTAGGCTAGATCCAAGGCTCAAGCTGGTGGGTTAAGCACAGAGGGTTTGATTTAGTTGTTTTCCTTGTCTTCTAGTAGGCACCCCCTGGGACATCAACCAGTCTTGTTAAAATGTGGGCCATCTAACATTCCAGAGCATTATTTTCCATGCCTTGTGACTGTAGACCTGTTCTACGAGATGTGCTGACAGGAGGTTTCCCGCCGTACGTGTTGCAATAATAATTGCAAATACAAAAGTCATTTTACATTGTTGATAAATGTATTTAATTTTATATTAATCGACACATTCATGGTGTTGTTAGTGAGGGAGGGGTGGCCATATGGGGATAATATCCCCATTGCTGAAACAGTGCCCCCTCTGGGCCATCCAAGCTGACTGCAAAAATGTATAATGGGATGCAATGGAAAAGGTGCATTTCTTTGTGGGGCATGCTGTTGCATGACAATTGTATCATTTTATTAATTGGCCTATGAATTTCCTGTTTCAGATGGTTTGTAGGGTGTTTAAATACACCAAAAATGCATCCCAAAACGAAATACACTGCTTACAAGAATTCGGGGACATTTCAAAACGATTAAAAAAATAAACATTTGATTGAAAAGTCAAAGATAGTTGTTTGATTACACAAATGAGATGCAAACACAGTTATTGTGATTAAGTAGCAAGTGATATATTCATGGGGATGAACAGAAGCATGTCAAACTGGACCGGAGTGCCACACACTGACTGTTCAGTAGGGTGTATGGTCATGCAAGACTGCCAAAACACACTGTCAGTGATGGGACATGAAGAGGATCAGATTATCCAGCAGTTCTTGTGGGATCCCTTTTTGTATTCATTTAAAAATATCTCCTATTTTTGAGCAGTGAGCAGTGTACACCAAAATATACATCAGTCAGCAACTTAATAGCATGGGAATAATTAATTAAATGACATGGTCATTTAATAGGAAATAAGCATGACCCGTCATTGTGACCTGGCTGTGTTAGGACCTACAGAATGAAAATGCACTGTATAGTCTCCCAACAAAGCACTGGCCCATTTACCTGTTCTGGTGCTTTATCAGTAAGGAGATGCAGTATCTCACTGTCTTTTTGAACGGTTTTGCAAATGGATTCCAGTTTAACAAGCAAGGCTTGATTTTTCTGGTTCCTTATTGCCGCCACAGTTAAAGCCTCTTAAGTTTCACAACATTAGCTGACTAGATGGCCATCTGATCTCTGTCAGCTGTTGTCTGATGACATGCATGACTCAGTTTTTTTTGTGAGTTCTTGTCTTATGTTGGACTACTGCCCACAAATAGGGAATTAATGTAGATATTTTCTTAGCAAAATATTATATTTTAACACTATTAATTTTACTATTAAAAGAGTCTGGCAGAGCATAACCATAACCCGCATGTGTATTATTATGTTTTTAAATAGTGTTCCTCCTGAGTTGAGTTGTTAAAACATTTTTTTTGTGGTTATCAAAACAGTTCCAGAAACGAAGCATACCATGCCACATTCTTTCCTAAACCTCACGTGCACATTTTCACATTTGAAGAGTGGCTTATGGAAACCCTTAGATTTGATGCCAAAGGGAAAAAGCGATTTATAAATGCCAGTATTACTACTGTGTGTGTTATATTTAGAACAAACTCATTTTAAGCATGCCTCTCACTAGAAAGATAATATATACAGTCGAACGCTTTCTTTGGTTGGATGGTTTCTGTGTTATTTCTCTTAAAATTAATGGCCCTAAATGGTCCATCATATTGTATAAACACTCATGCAGTGATTTAAGACTGTAGTGTTGTTCACTGCTTATGGTGGAAGCTGTTATGCTGTTCATTTCCACTTTCTCCAGATGCTCTTACTAGCCTTGAGTACTGAACTATGACCATGGTGTTACTTTACATTGTAATCACCCTTACCCTGAGGTTAAGTTTCTGTAGCCACAATAAGCTGACAGACAGGTGCCGGCTGGACATGTGCCACAGATGGTGTTAAGCAGATAGATAAGATAAGCATTGTGTGTGGAGAGTCGTTTTCTTCCACCCCCTTTTCATCTTTGCTGTGTCACTTCAGCTGTGAGCAGAAAGCCACACAGGGTGTGTAGGTTTTCAGTCACTTAATCATGTGCATCTTTTTGTCACTTTTGTGTCTTGCAGCCACCATCAAATAAAAAATTAATTAAAATCCCCTTTCTAGCTTTTCACACTTTGCCTTACATCATTTGAATTTTGAGCAAAGAAAAGTCAAATTAAAACCTACAATAACATGAGTGTTTAGGAGAATTTTGTAGAGCCACCTTTTGCTTTAGTTGCAGCTGTCAGTCATTTGGGGTATAATTGCCCATTCTTGCAGAAATGTTCAAACTCGGCATAAACTTTTTCAGAAAAGGGATCTTCCTTTTCATTGCCACACAGGCCAGCTCTGTGTAGATCTTGTGAGATCTTTTTATACCATAAATAAATACAAGTCCTTAAAGGTTGCCACTTACATCTTGGTAGTTTCTTAATACAAATGGAAGGACAGCCCAATTTAGGCAAGCTGTTGGTGGGACCATACTTCTTTTCATATCCTTTTCTTAATTTGTTATTTTACAGTTGGATGAATAAATGTACATAGATAAATGTATTTTAATATTCAGGGTGGAATGTCAGGTAAATATGGCCAGGATGTGATTGTTCATTCCAGGCACTGTACATGGTATAGTGTACAGGCTTTAAAACCTGAAAATGCATTCAGATGACTAACCTCTTACTACTGATTCCTTTCTATTTTCAATACACTGTAGTTGTCTTACTCAGTCGTATGTAATTATGTTGTCCCAGTGTTATATGAATATATAATTCAAGGATTAAAGCTGTTTATTTGTGGCTGGAGCTCATTTTCTACTGCCTATATCTAGATTGCTAATTACAGCAACTAGGATTGGTTATTTGTTACTTGGCACAGTAGTAATTCTTAGTTTTTCTTTTTCTCCACAGGATTGCACTGTTTACGACATGGAGGAAAAGATTCTGGAAGTTGTAAGTATCTAAGAGCATTATGCTAATATACATTCCTACTAAAACCGTATTCACACCAAAACAGATGTATTGAAAATGACATTATCATTAAGACAAAGTAAATATTATGCTTTAATACTGTCTTAGTAATGTATTGTGTAATAAATTTATGTGAAATCTGTATGTGGCCAAACCAAATTGTACTTTTTAGTAAAAAATGTATATACATGAGTATTTACTTGGGCTTAATATGCTAGAATATTTTATTACTGTATTTTGTTCTTGTATTATATACAGCTAGTTTTAATCTACAAACAGCAGTGTTTTTTCTTGTCAGGTAAATGTTCACAATTGTTGACAATTTGTAATCATAAGTAATCACAGGCAGGTTACCACTGTAGGAAGTAAAAAACACACAGTAGTCTTTAGTTATGTTTGATTACGTAGCGCTGCATTGTTACTTGTGGGAAATGTGAAGTATGAGATTATGCTGGAAGATGAGTAAGTTCCTTTTTTGCAATGCAGCAAACTTTATCAGAAGCTGCACTGAGAAAGACAAGCCTTCCTGTTAATGACATTCTCCATACAACATTCCCTGATGCTGCTTCCTGCCTCTTAGCTGTCTTGCTGTTCTGAAAAACTCCCTACTTCGTGTGGCCCCTTTTACCTCCCTCATGAGGACATGTTGTTAGGAGTCTGAAGTGCTGTTTAAATGCTCTACTTTGTAAGGCGCAGCAGTGTTGTAAATAGTATTTGTTTGTTTATTTGGTTTACTTAACGTTGCTATCTGCATTAGTGGCCATTTCAGTGACACACGCGTCTTTGGACTGTGGGGGTAAACCAGAGTACCCGAGGTAAACCCATGGAGATGTGTGATTCTGGACTTTTCCACATGCATTACTGGGTAACTCAAAATTGGCCCAGTGTGAATGTGTCTATGTCTAGAATGCATTTAACCCTGCTCCTGTCGTAAATAGCCACTGATGTTAACCATCAAACAAGGTCATTTGGTCTGTCCAAAGTGTCTAATGTGACTGTCTGCCCTGCAGTTGATTGACCCACTGTCTAAGGTTTGTTCCCAGTTTGTGCCCTTTGCTGCTGGGTAGGCCCTTGCGCTACTACAGCTCTTAATTGCAGTAAGCGTGTGTAATAATTATAATGAATTGACAAATAACCTTGTAAGTAAACAAATTCTGACTGTTACCATCTTTCTAAAGCACAGGAATTTCCTGGATACTGTGAACACAAGGTCTTAACAGTTGGTCAGGCTGTAGTATTGGTATTGGATTGAACAATTTACAATGTCCTAAATCAATTATTTAGGTATACATGCAATAAGGTGTGGTTTTTACAGACCTGAAGTATAGAAGAGCAGGCCACACACAAACACACAGAGTGCTTGTGTTTACAGTGATGTGGTAAACTGAGTACAAGACTCGTATGTACATTACCAAACAATGAGCAATTTGGGGGAGGCTAAATTATAACCCTTCTCTGTTTTCCCAGGTTACACTGCAGTAATTGTTAACTCATCTCGGTACAATACAGTAACACAAGCTAATCTGATTCTTTATATATAATGCAGTACAGTGGTACCTTGGGTCTTGTTGTTAATTCGTTCGAGAAGTCATGTCGACTACAGAGCACATTTTCATAAGGAATAATGTATAATAAATTAATCTAATCCAGAACCCTAGAAAATCAACACTGTATATGCATCAGTAAAGTACTGTTATGCAGGTACTCCCTGATTTACGAAGGGGATACCTGCCGAAAAATCCATTGTAGGTGTCATGAACTGAGGAGTTTAATGAGTGTTTTGTAACACAGTATAGACCGTATCAAAGTGGAGCCTATCATAAGTTGTGGTAAACAAGTTAATGTTTAAAACACTTGCATGAACTAGGCTTGGGCGGTATGACGGTATTTCGGTATACCACGGTATTTAAACACGGTGACGGTATTGTAAAATGGTGACG
>JAUZSU010002641.1:0-11505 GCA_034780255.1 Parotocinclus maculicauda
GGGTAATATTTTCTAAGGTGTACAAGGTAAATATGCACTCATAGGTACAACAGAGGTATTTAGGTTAATTTACATTCCTTTGATGTTCCTCTAATGGTGTAAACACATTAATTATCACAAAGCAGTAGTTCGCATGGTGGGGGGTTCTTGACTTTAAGAGTGCTGCAAAGCTTGAACCACTTCTATCTACAATCTAGAGAAACTTACAAGTAACATAGTCATAACAGATGCAGTCGATGGTTGGTTAAGTTCCTTGTTTAAGTGCCCTGAAGTGGCAGGTCAGTAGTACAGACATATGTTTTTGAGTACAAATAATTATAAGTTTGTTTGTTGTTGTTTCCCATTTTGCCCTGCTTATTGTGTTCAAGGAACATTCACAGGATTCACCCTACATTTCCAGGAACTGCTGTTTCCAGAAGCTGGCTGTTCCAAAACACAGTAGCAGCCTGACTGGTTAAAGATGATTTTGTCCCATGCAAATAGCAAACAAAAAACATAGCAAAGAAAAGAAACAATACAAAGCTTCGAGAATATATGACATCTTGAAGCTGGTTAAACACAGACAGTGGTAACAGCATTTAGAACATCCCAAAGCGTGATTAGAAGACTCGCCTTCAAGATACTGGAACTGTACAAGGAAGACTAGGGCAGGGTCGTCCAACTGACACAAGAGCAAGAGATGACCGCTACTTGACCTTAATGGTAAGAAGAAATGCAACAGAGTTGTGGGGGCACTCTGGTCCAGTTTGACCTGCTTCTGTTTACCCCCCATAACTAAGTTACTTTCTATTCAATCACAATAATTGAGTTTGCATCTCATTTGTGTGATTGAACAACTTTTTGACTTTTCATTTAATTTTCGAATTATCTTGTTTAATGAAACAAAAGCAAATGCGTCTTTTTTGATCGCTTCATATTCATTTTGAACTATCCCCTCATTTTTCTGAGCAGGGTAGTTTACCAGGAACTTTCACTTGCTTAGGAAAACTTAAAAAAAAATGTTTCATATTACATGTAAATGTACATGTGCATCTAAACAAGCAATTTATTGAGTGGTATTGTGGGATGTAAGAATAAACAATGTTTTTTAGTTTACTGTAGTAATTTAGAAATTAAATTAGATGACCTGATGAGAAAAAAGCTCATTACCCGGATACTATGAAATGATTTAGAAAATAAACTACTGTAGACCTGTTTGTGTGATCTGTTGACCAACCACGAGGAGGCGCCAAACATCACATCAATGACCTCGCTGGATGTTCAATGGTAATAAAGGTAAAAACCTGAGGCGGGTCCAGTTAATTTATTTAGTTAATGTCTTTGAAGAACTTATATAAAATGTACATGGACTCCCAAACTCGGTAAGTTTCAAGGTACATTAATTAACGGTGTCGAGATGTTTCTTAAAAGTAGCCACATTTTACTGAGGTAAACGCGACGTCGCAAGTTGACTAGCTTGCTGTTACAGCTAGCTGCGATTAAATGAGGATATAAATCATAAATGTGACCTTTTTGGTGACAAAACGGACCAATTGTATTGTTTATTCCTGGGGAAAATGACTTGCCAACACAGTGCGTCATTCATACAGTCTAAGCTAACACAGGAAAGAAACAGTGTTAACATCAATGTGATGTCTCATTATTTTCCTTTTTAACATAGTTAAAATACATAATATCACACACTACTACCTTTATTTTAACACTAAGTACAAAGTCGAAATGAGCCCCTAATAAAATATCCCCTATGTTTGTGTAGCAATCTGGTTTTGTGAGCACTACACCAGAAAGGCTTGACACTTTGTAAAATTATTTTTATTGTCCTTATAATTTATTCATCCATTACCTTCCGCTTAGTCCACAAGGGGTCGTGGGCCAGCCAGTGCCCACCCGCAACTCGGGGCGCGAGGGCAGGAACAACCCTAGATGGGGTGCCAATCCATCGTAGGGTACACACACACGGTCACACACGAAGGGCCACTTTAGAGACACAAATTAACCTAAGACATGTCATTTGGACTGTGGGAGGAAACAGGAGTACTCAGAGTAAACTCAGACACGGGGAGGACATGCAGACTCCACACAGAAAGGAAAGCGGCCACCCCACCCTGAGGTTGAACCCAGGACCTTCTTGCTGTGAGGAAGCAGTGCTACCCACCGAACTGCCTGTCCTTATAATGTCTTTAGTAATTATCATTACCACATACTATAAATACATTTCAGCACTGATTACTATTTTCTTAATGCAGAAACAGACATTTTCTGTATGGCAACTTTTATCCTGTTTAAAATAATTTACCCTGTTCTACAAGTCATGAAAGAACTACGTATTACACAAGTGTTCATAAATCAAGCCCATATTTTCTCTCATGTCTGATATCCATGAGAATATTTAATCATACATAAATACACTACAGATGTGCCCCAAACGTATCTAGCCAGTTTATCCAAGTTTATTCAGACTTTTACATTGATTAGTACAGGTTGATACAATAGTTTAAGGTAAACTCCAGAGATGTGTGTGTGTGTCAGGCATGGACGTGAACACCAAAATAATATTTACCTTATATTCTGTCAAACAATTGGTGCTTGCAGGTAAACAGAAATACACAAACACACACACACACGCGCGCACACACAAAAATACATGCTATGCTTGGAACATCTCAAATTAACCACTGGTCCGAGTCAATTGCTCACCAATTAAAATCAGAAAACAAAATAAAAACTTAAACAGCTCTCTGATTTCTGAATTCCCCACTCCGAACATAAAAAATAATTTACAAGATTCATTGGTGATTAAGAACCAATTCCCATTTGCAGCTTTAAATTTCTTGTATTGTACAAATCCTAATTATTGTCAGCATAAAGCTTAAATGAGAGCTCAGAAAAGAATTGAGAAATTTCAAGGAAGTTTGTACTTGTAACCAGCATTAAAATTCAGCTCAGGAATTATTGGCAGCCTTGGTGTTATGAAAAATGCCTTAATAAGCAAGATCTTTTACAGAACCATGTGTCTGTTATTGGCACCCACACAAATGCTTTTAAACTAATTTATGTAGTTTTATTGTTAATGCTAATGTGTTAATTTTATAGTATTTAATCACTGACTACGTTATTATAGCTGAAAAGGACCAGTAGTTGTGGGCTGTATCTGAAATGCTCCACTGTTTACGATACCCTGAATACTGCATAAGATACAAAGCACTATTAAGGGTAATTAATGATAAGGGTAAACGAATGTGGCCACTTAAATGACTAGGGCTCATTATGGTGAGGCAGCAGATTCCATCACAAACACACTTACACACTCCATCGCAAGGCACGAGAGATAACAGGATGCACATGCCGTAGCTAATTAAATTAAAAGATTTTGCGTTAACCTGTTGCAAAAAACACTTTTTCCCCAAAACGTCTTAACAAAGGGTGCCATTAATTCCAGATCAGATTTTACATGCCTCATCAGCCTGCAAAAAAGGCAAAATTTCAGCTCGTTTGTCCAGAACTACTAAAGCTGTTAAAGAAAATAATATATCATTTTTTAAACATTCAAAATGTAAATACAAAGAAAAGCAAACCCTCTACGATCAGGTCAAATGAAATACACAAACTGATCACTGATCTGAAAATCAATAAGTTTGATTCAAGGAATAAGGGGACTGTACAGGACAGAACTATCCTAGCTAAGGGACCCATCATAACCCATAATGTGCATGCATCCACATGTTACTTCTTCTGAACAAATGTAATTACAATCCCTTTGGAAAACATAAAAGTCTGTAATCAGCCTGGTGTGTGTGTGTGTGTGTGCGTGTGTGTGTGTGAGAGAGAGAGAGGGCAGCAGCTCTGCTTTAATTTTGTCCCTGGAGTCTTTCAGTAAAGGCACTGTACCTGTAATGTCTTTCACAAGCCAATGGATCTTAGCATGTAACCGTGATCCGTAATTCACTCATCTTTCATGGTGCACATTCTGCTTGGTGGTTCCTGTGTGAATGTACAGATGGTCAGCAGGGTCTCTTGGACGTCTAGCGTGCACTGCTGGCACAGTTCACTGTGATTTATTCAATGATGGTACGTCCTTATCAAGGAAGTTGGTGGGTCTTGGCGGGTCATCAGGAGCCAATGACCTGGACGTAATTAGCAGGGTAGAGACCCACCTCACCGCTGTCCAGCTGCCCTTTGCACCAGCCCTGCTCGTCCTCCTCTCCCAGCTTCATCAACTCTTCACCTGCAGAACAAATACGTTCACAAGCTTTGTTCATGGAAGGCCTTGAACTCTTACAATATTCCTAATAAATACATGGCGAACACAGTCTTTTGTTAACAGCTTGTATACGCTTGGGAATCTATTCAACTTAGCTAAGAACGCACTTTGATACACATCAAAACAGTACTACTACAGTTATTTTCCTTAATCTCCACATTTTTATAGTCAGGGTGTTGCCGGTCATATGCATTTGCGCTCTGCTACTAGCTGATGAGCTGTTCTGCCTGATCTCTGATTGGTCAGCCTGTTAACACATCCGAGCAACACAGATACAAAAAATTTGGACTTACTAGGACGGCATTAATGTACGTCTGTTCTTTTTCAAAGCGGAGTCATTTATGGAAGCACATGTCAACATGGACTCTCCAGTATGGTAACTCCCTGTTAAGTGTTTTTTTACTCACGCAAGTTTAATACCAAGTCCAGATATCTTATAGGCCAATTTATCTTCTTGCTTCTGTGGTCTCTGACCTCTGTTCCTTTTGTTGACAAAAGTCAGCAACATAAAGAATTTTTATATATTTAATAATAAACGTGTCTAAACAAAACAATTACCATCACTGTTTTCGTCACACTAAATGGGTTAATCTGGTCACTATTCATTTTCACCATTTTCTTGTGGCAGCTTGATGGTGCAGATGTGTATGGACTGTGGTGATGTAATAGTTAAGATACTGTACTACTGACCAGATGGTTCAGGGTTCAAGTCCCAGCACTGGCAAACTGCCTTTTTGGGGCCTTGACCAAGGCAATTAATCCACAATTTCTTGGATGTTGTCTTGTATATCGAATTAATTAGTCATAAGTCGCTCTGGTTGAGTAAATCTAGTATCACCCATTATAATTACTAATTTGTTTTAAGTAGGATTATACATAAATGTTTATGACGTTGTATTTAAGGGTTAGATCAGAAAAGTCCAATAGCTCTCCAATGGACTCCAATGGCATAACATGGTGTTTGATGATATCTGTGTAGACACAGTATCATTCTAATGAATTGAAAGGCCTATGGAAATTGAAGTGTTGGTCATTTGAATTTATTATTATTATTATTATTACCATTATTATTACTGCTGTTGTTGAAATACTGGACAGGTGAACTGCAACGATTTTGCGAACGCACCGCCAGATGGCAGCGATGCTTCTACAATCGAACCTAACTCCTACAGGAGCTTGTTATTTTGTACTAGAAATTGAGGTTGCCATGACGTGCATAAAGAGACGCGTGTCTTCACCAGGTCTCTGAAAAAAAAATGAACGAAAGGCCAAACCTAACACAATGTTTACAATCCCAGGAGGACCTTTTGGTCTACGCAGTTAACTAAACCTATTACCTTTCTGATTCATCCTTTTAACAAAAAGGTCACCGCATAATAAAATTGGCACAGGTTTTACATCTGATGCTCTTCCTGACACAACCCTACACATTTACCCGCTCCTGGGACTGCCAGCAGTATTCTCCAGCGACTTATTTTTCACAACTGGGATTGAAACCAGGTCTTCTCTTGCTGAGGCTACAGGTTTTGACAATTACCATCTGTTTAACCATCTCGACTGCCACCTATACTTCCAGAGCTCCAGATTTGATCATATACTTTCTCTTGCTCTCTGCCTTAAGCCACCGATTCCTCCGATCTGTCTCATATTTTTGTTATCGCATTCTCTGCCATTTAAAGCCGTTGTCTGAAGCCATCAAGAGCAAAGCCACAGGCAAATAAGTGGCTGTGTTTTATGTTTTGCTCTGCAAGCCAGGTCTAGTTAATCAACAAACCCACTGTTAATGAGAGGACAACATATCAACAATCATATCTTAGCATATTTAGATGCACTTTGCAAAAACATCCCTGTTTGATACCAAAATGTGAACTCCAACCTAGACAAAGTGGCATGGATATTTATATTGCATCTCCCTGCATTATTACTCTTTTATCATGGTAAAGTTGGGTTGGTATAAAACTGGCAAGTATAAAGTAAATCGTCTGGCAACATAAAACAATATTACCTCATCAGCAGCGCTTTGAAATGTTATTGTATTTGGTTACATTGCTGCAGTTTAAAACCCATGGTGTAAACGTATGGCTTGTAGGCAGCTTACTTTGTGAGAAAGCAAGGTAATAAGGGAATGAAAGTTGTTCGTGTGAAAGAAAAATATCCCGGGTGTCTCTGCTTAAATTTATAAATTAAATATCTTAAATTTAAATATCCTGCGAGAAATTTAACTCTACTAATCTACTGAATCCTACTTTGGTTATTGGTTTGATTTAGTCATATTTCTAGTCCTGTTCCTTTTTCTAGACTGAAATACTTTGACTCCATTAAAGATTATTATTTAGATAAGCACCCTCCACAGTAGGCTTAAGTCTCATTTTCATCCCACCCTAAGAGAAGTTATTACCTGTGCAAGGACCAATGACAGGTTAGCCTAGCTGTAGTACTGTATTGTGTTACTCCTTGGTATCCAATGGGTTGATCTTATGTTGACATCATTATCACAAACCGAAGTGAACGTCAGGCTTAAAACTGTATCTGTCCAAATTTGGACTCATTATACAAATGAACAAAAACACTTAACAAGCTTCTTAGTCGTAGCCAACAAGGTAAAGCCATTATATTATAATGCATTCTCTGGAACCATTCATGTGTTTAATAGTTAAATCATGCTCTTTATGTTAAGTCTTTTGCACTGTTCATTTACAATTTTCCACCAGCACATGACGAGATAAAATGACATGCAAGGGTTTTCCACATGAAGCTTGCGTTTACTTGGGCAAACAGGCACTAATCCTGAAAAATCTATATTCCATTACTCTTAAGAAAACCCATAAAATGTCATTTTAGGTAGCACTTTCACTCCAAATCGCTCATGCATTTTTGTCCAACTTCTGTCCCATGTGGCCATCATCAGATCATCTGATTCAGAACAACAGCTGCTAGCTGGTCATCTGTGATCTTGTCATGCGAGAGATGGACAGATGTGACACTCTAGAAGCTTTAAGCGTGCTCAAACACAGCTTGTTGGGTTCCAGCATGGCATGTGTGTGTCCTATACTACTCACAAAACTTAGGGGATATTTAATTGTGGGATATTTCATTTTGAAATCCCCAAATTTTTGTGAGTAATATAAATGTGTGTACGCGCGCCATTAATAAGCATTAGTAGGGATTAATACCTGCTTTAAAGCTCAGCTCATCTGATTCTTGGCCAGTGTAATCATACAGTGCTCTAACACGCACACCCGCTACCTTCTCCTCCTCATCATCCTCGACGCCATTTGTCGCTATGTACTTCTTAGGGCTCTCTTCATCAGACCAGTCAGACGAATATTCTTTGGCACCTCTGTTAGTGAGAAAGAAAACAGCTTATTGGCGATTTATTTACATTGCATTAAGAAACATGGAGTACAACTTTAGTTATGAATCTAGATATTTCAATTTTTTTATCTTACAATGTCAAAGAAAATTCAGCATCTCAGTCAGTTGTGTTAGTACAGGAAACAATATAAAAACAATCACCACACAACCAATAGTGCCATGATTTTTAAAAACTTCATCATAACTGGATTTTAAACGATTTGCCTGTAATTATTAAATATTCCATTGGGTGGCAGCAGCGCACATGCATTTTATATTCTGTTTACAATTATTGCAAACCAACGATTAAAGATGCAGCTTAAAAATAAAATAAGAATTTGTGCCAATACTGGAATATGCTTCAAACGTTTCCTCTGCCAACTGTAATTGTATTTTTTGTTACTTCACTTATGGCCATGGTACCTTTCCAATGTTTAGAAGATTGATTTGGAAAAGGCATACCTACAAAAATGACATAAAAACTTATTTTAGCAGATTACTTTCTATTTTAATGTGTGTGATGAGCTGTATTGTATATTTGAGAATAATGGTGGATTTCGGACACATTTGGACAAACCCATTTTTTATTCAGGCAATGTTACTCTTAAGATAAATGCTGTAGTGAGTCCATGTGCCTGAGGTACCCGAGGTGAAATGTAAATTGTAAAATTGGTGCACCTGCCACTGAAAGCTTACGTGAAAATATTGTAAATATACCAGAACGCTGTGGTAACAAGGAATCTCCCAATTCATTGTTTCAGTCTGGCCAGACCAGGATAAAAAGTGGTAAAGCCAGAAAAAAACTCTAAATCGAGCCGAAAACAAGTTTACATATTTAAACAAATTCAAGTAATTAGACTCATGAATTTGACACCAAATTTGACTTGATACATGATGCATGTAGGTAATTCAGAGGAAAGCCTTGTACCATTGGCGTCTCCTCTGATATTGTTTTGTAATGTGACATATTTTAAGAGTAAATAAATCCAATTGCTTTTGTTCTGCTTCAAGTAAAACACGATCATATAGGAATAGGAGTGCCAGTTCACTGATGTGCTCTGTGACCAGTAACCGATAATCTCATAATGGCCATCCATGTCATACCACTTGCTGGTTTGGAAGGAGTAGCACACATACCAGACTAATGATGATGGTGAACGTTGCTACAGTCTGTAGTAACAGATTAGTAATTACACCCTTTAGCTTAGCTGTTAAAACGCAGTATGACAGAGTCTCTGTATTTGTTTATTTGTGTTGTGTGTAAGACACAACACAACTAACACTGACCCCGGTTCATGTGGCGATACCAGTGATTACATCTACCATGGACCTATGTTTATTTCACGTCTTACATTCGACCCCCACATGCCCTCATCCAGAAGATATTTTGGTTAATTATGTGAAGTCCATAAGACGATTTTGTAATTGTTAGTCTAAATGAAGAACAGATACTCTTTAGGAAACCTCTATTAAAAAGACAAAATAACAAAAGAAAGAAGATCAAATTAAAGTGCAAAAACAGTTTAAGGGTATGAAGCTAAAATAATTTTTTTTTTTTTTACAATTACTGGAGGCCCGTTTAACAGTCTTAAAACCTGAACCCGAGAAACATTTGCTAAAAGCTTCTGTTCTCCCTTGAGAACACACAGCTCAGATAACGAGCTGTAATTTTTCCTGCACTCTCTAATCCCCAAGCTCACTGTACAAGTAGTCCTAGAAATCCTAGACATATTACCAGGCACGTAGGAAAAACTCATGGAGGAAGCACCATATTGTTAAATCATTTTAATAAGGAGAACCCAATTATATAAATAAGATTTTTTTACTTGATAATTTATTTGTGGCAGTGATCTTACATGCCATATTTGTGAGTGGCAAAAAATGTGAACCATTGTTTCAGTATCGGTGTTGACCCGCTTGTGCATTAATATCTGCAACTACATGTTAGTGACTGAAAATCCTGCACATCCGCTTGGGGTTTTAGATATCAGCTTGAACTTTGGCCCATTCCACCATACAGAACATTAACGTTTTTCAGATTAAGTTTACAGACGATGTCCTGACATTTTCCTTTTGACATTTGTTGGTGTATTGTTGCATCAATTTTTGTAAACCATAACCATCCTGGCCTAGATGCAGCAAAATGAATCCAATACATGATACCACCACCACCACGTTTCACAGATGGGGAAAAGGTTTTTGTGCTGAAAGATTTCCCCTTATCCAAATATAACACTTATAATTGAAACTAAATATGTAGTATTGGAACATTTTCCGCACTAAATAGACGATCAGCTGTTACATTTATTTTAATCGGGTTCTCGATCTACTTTTAGGAATAGTGTGAAAATCCAAAATTTAGTAAACTGTAAGGAGTTCACAAACTTTTAAGCACTACTATATAAAGACACAGAAAGGTTCAAGCGCAAACTGTGCGATATTGAGCCTGGTGCTGAGTTACCTGGTGCTGTCCTGGGGGGTCTGAGGTGCTTCATTGCCAGCTGAGACGATGTTGGTCAAAGTGACCACATCATCAGCACGACTGTTCCTCTCTTTGCGGCTGATAGTGCGGGTGGCCTCTGGAGACCACTCCTGATAAAATATGAACACAGATACGAACACTTAACACTACCTTTATCGTGCACATGCGTAATGTACTTTGCGATTTAAAAAAATGCTATTAAAAAAACCCCCAAAATATTATGTTGTATCCAGGCCAAAAATCGAAATCAAACGGCATTTAACCATGACAGAGTTGTGAAAGAAAGTTAAGTGAAAGAAATAGAGTCGATCTTAGCTTGTGGCAAGTTCTCTCATGGTCTTTGGCTGTCTGGTTTATCACATGTTAGTACTCACCGGAGGCACAGACTGACTCTGCGAAGCTGCACAAAGAGCTTTTATGTTCGGAGAGAGAGAGGAACAAGGATGCCATAAAATGGCTCGTCTTTACCTGCAGGTTGCTCTATACTTGCATCCTGGCCAAGTGCAGACACCTCCAATAGCTTGAGGAAGTTAAAATTGAATGACTCACTTATTAAAAACATGGACTGTGTTGCTTATGGAGAGGCACAGTAATTCACAGGGTTTGGGGGGCGCAGATGGGGCAAGAGTAGAAGAAAGGACAAGTCGAGGGAAGCTGATGACAAGAGAAGACAGAATTCTGGCTCAGTTTAAAGGATCCCACATTCCAGAGGCCAATTGTGGGCTGTGTAGACAACAGTGTATTCACCACTAGCCCATTTGAATTCACTACGCTCATTAATGTAAATGGCAGAGAATAAGAAAATAGATACAGCTGCAGTGTTCCAACGTTGAATGGAAATGTCATATCTTTGAGCTTGTGGGCCTATTTGTTGGAATACTGGTCTGACATTTCAGGTGGTTAAATATTACAAAACGTAAGCCTTATTGGAGTAAAACAAAACAATGGCACGCAGACCAATTTGTTATTTTATCTTGATTTTAGAAAACTTTAGTAGGACAGTAGCTCAAACCAGTGCAGTTCAGAACTGTACTGAAAAACAGGTACCGATTCAATTCATATAATTAAATATAAAAAAAACCATCTCAGGTTCTCACGCAATACATTTTGTGATTGAAATACACAGTCGCAAATATACTAGTGCACTGAGTGTTTAGCAGTGTAACCGGGTTCGACTGACTATGCTCCCCTAGCTTAGATGCAGCATTATCCAGGAGAGCATAAGCACATATATCGTAAACAAATCTTAACATGGCTTAAGGTTTTAAAGCAGTGAACAAACTTCTTAGTTATTACTAGTCAAAGGTAATCTCTACTGTAAAAATGACAAACCTGTGGTCCAAAGGGAAAGGAATCATTTTGACATAAACGCTTTACTTGTAATGGTTTAAATGGAAAGAAAACTTAG
>JAUZSU010002652.1:0-11504 GCA_034780255.1 Parotocinclus maculicauda
CTATGAACAAGCACACTTCTCCTGAACATCCCGGACGTTTCGGCGTTTGTCCCGTGTCGATATGTCGAAAGCTCTAGAAGGAGATACTGACCGAAAATTGGTGGAATAATAAAAAATCGGATAACAATATATGTGTTGCTATAGCAACACGCATAATAATAACAGTTAAATAAAATAATGTAAAAGATATGCATATATTCGTCCGATACACAGAGTCAGTTTAGAATATCAAGTTCTCAGAGAGGAAGTTCTTACAGGGCTGGAACTGGTACCGGATCATCAGCCTGGGGAGAAAAGAGAAAATGTAGTTACTTGGCGATTAAGAGCACTGAGTCTATTAACAAATAGTGCTCACAAAAAATAAAACATGCAGCATAAAAGTTATTATTCTGTAGATATTATTATAAAATATGATTATTCTTTATAAGCCTTTAGACATTCCTGCATAATAAAAACTAAACCCTTTGTTTCTCTGAAGACATTCAGAGGTTTAGCAGTGGCCGGTCAGGGCAGGCCGGTTTTGTTCTGACAGGTACAGTGATTTGTAAACGTTGGGTATTTCTTTTGACGTGATGTGCGTGTGATTTTCAGGGCTGGTTCCTGATAAGGAGGTGCGAGTGAGCGTGAAGGCTTTAGCGGTTAGCTGTGTAGGAGCAGCTGCAGCTCTTCTGCCTGAAACCTTTTTTAACAAACTTTACCTGGAGCCCCTGGAAGGACAGCAGCCGGACGGTAAGACCTTCAACATGTAACACGGTCGGTACTTTGATTTAGATCTATTGTCACTGTTGGTAACGGATGTTCAGAGTCTCATATATATACACACACACACACACACACACACAGTGGTGTGAAAAAGTAATTGCCCCCTAAATCTAATAATTAGCAGCCACAACTCTGCAACCAAGCGTTTTATTAACTTGCAATAAAAAACTTCCTGAATTTCTTTGGATCTCGGCATGATGTGTAGCTTTTAAGGATCTTCTGGTGGACTTCACTTTGTCAGGCAGGTCCTCTTTAAGTGACGTCTTGATTGAGAACAGGTGTGACAATAATCAGGCCTGGGTGTGGCTAGAGACAATGTACTCAGGTGTGATAAACCACAGGTATAGTATGTTTTAAAAAAGGGGGGCAATCACTTTTTCACACAGGGCCATTAGGTTTGGATTTTTTTCCTCCCTTAATAATAAACACCTTCATTTACAAATTGCATTTTGTGTTTACTTGTGTTGTCTTTGATTACTATTTTAATTGGTTTGATGTTCCGAAACACTTAAGTGTGACAAATATGCAGAGAAACAGGAAATGAGGAAGGGGGCAAACACTTTTTCACACCACTGTATACTAACGAGTCAAAATATTAAAACCCCCTTTTGCCAGCAATGTTTTGACCCACTATAGTATGGACTTTAAAAGATCTATGTCTTGTGGTGTCTGGAACCAATACATCTAATACATTAACAGTGGATTTTGAAGTCCTTTTATATGGTGGGACCAACATGGATCTGACTTGTATGTCCAGCACATTTCTCGGATGCTTGATCAGACTGAGATCTAGAGAATTTGAAGACCAGGCCAATACCTTCAATTCTTTGTCATGTTCTTTAACCCCTTACCAATAGCTCAGTGCATTATCCTGATTGTTTCAATTGATTGCCATTAGGACATACCAATGCCCTGAAGGGGTGTACTTTGTGTGCAACAATGTTGAGGTAGGTAGTTTGTGCCAAGGTAACCTCAACATGAATCCCAGAAGCCCAGGTTATTCACTGATGAAAATGTTATTCACCTATGTTTCGTTTATAATGTTTTGGCTGATCAGTGTACATACAATATATTCAAAAAGTATTATAGGTTATCTGCTACTCTTGGCTTTACCACCAGGTCAATACGTTTGTGTGATCTATTACGTTGTAAAGAAGGCACGGTGGCGAACAATTTCAGCAATTCCAGTTTGCAGTCCTCCTATCATTGCATGGGTTTAATTGTAGTACTCCCAAATTCCAAAGACATGCGTTGGATGAACCGAATGCCCCAAACTGCCCCCAGTGTGTGTTTGACCAACATCATTATGTTATTCCTGACACTAATAGGCATTAGCATGGCTGTAACATTAAATAAATAAGTAATATGTAAGTCATACACACTGAACTCATCGCTTTATTATTTTAATGTATTTATCATTAATATATCATTCATTTATTCAAAGTAGTTTGATTTTAATTAGAACCTCTTATAACCATCTAAGCTTTGCTTTGTTTATGATATACAATATGGTGTACCAAGCCTAAAGTCGAAATAAACATGAGAAGAGAAAAGAAGTATTTTGGATGATATATTATCATAATTCTATACCAGGAAAGACAGACAAGGTGTTTTAGACAGAATGGGTACATAAACAGTTTTGTTGATATTTGGTCAGCTTGTTACTTGGCTTGTTTATTATCAACAAATGATGAAAAAAAATCCTATTACATAAATATAAATGACTTTACTTGGTGAGCGCTGCAACCTATCATCGCTTGATATGCACTAATTGCTATTTTGTTGGCCGATTCTTTAGAAAATTGTACATAACAGAACACTGAAACATTTTCTTTTAACTTTTCTTTTAGTGGAAATAAATGTATTGCTAAACGAATTAACATGGGTGCTAGCTTGCACCTGGTTCTATGCTCTTTCAACTTCTTCACCATGTTTTTGTCAAATTCTGCATATTCAGTGAGACAATATTTTCATTGTCTCGACACAGAAAATAAACGTGGACAACATTCCTCCAGAATAGGGTTGGTGGTATTGATAAAAGTATGACAAGAAATGTGTGGTGCATTATGAACTGCAAAATACGATAACAGAGACCCCAGACTGTTGAGTAACTGAAGTTGTAAGTTGTACATCAAGAATCAAAGAATTCCACCTACAAAGCTTTAACAATTAGTGTCCACAGTTCCCAAACGCTTATTTAGTGTTGTTAAAAGGAAAGGTGATGTAAGACAGTGGTAAACATGCCCCTGTCCCAATTTTTTTGGAATGTGTTGCAGGCATCAAATTCAAAATGATTAAATATTTGCAAAAAACAGTAACGTTTATCCGTTTGAACAGTAGATATATTGTCCTAGTAGTGTATTCAGCTTATTATAGGTCGAAAAGGTATTGCAAATCATCTTATTTTGTTTTTATTTATGTTCTACACAACATTCCAACTTAATTGTAATTGGGGTTGTAGTTTCAGGGTAATTGGTAGGTGAGTAAACTAAATGTGACACCAAGGTATGTTTTAATAGCAGGCTTTTCTTTTTTTTTATTTTAATTAATAACATCAAAGTTTGACCTACTGTTAATATTAGATGTTCTGTCTATCACTGACTGTTTATCAGTGACCCTACTGCTCGTTTTAGACATTACTCTTAACTTTGAGACTCATTATGCATTACCTCATAGGTTTTCAGTGTGCTGTTGCATACACAAAGCAATTTATTACTGTACATGAAACTGTGCCAATTCTTCTGTACATAAAATGTGGGGCAGTCTATATTACTCATAATTTACAGTTAGTTTTGCCATGCCACATGCCCTTTGGTGATGGGACGCTACAATTATAAAACAGATGACAATCAAAACTATGGAACTTAAATACAACTTGGTTCCATTTGTGAAATGCACATGATAATGAACTTTATTATCAGGTTCCTTGCTAGATTGGCATGAGGATATGGTAGGAAAACATGCAGCACATTCTCCACTCATTTGCTTTCTTGTCAATGGCAGCAAGGCTGTAGAGATGTTTCTATGACAATTTTAGTATTCTAATAAGTAATAGTAACATCTGGTTTGAGTCATGTAACTGACAGCAGAATAGACTCAGGAGCCTCTGGACAGCGTACATATTGACACTGACATATTCATTCATTACTCATGTTCACATTCATTTATTCATTGTTGTAGCCCCTTAGGCCAGACTTTTTTAATTGCTTGTTCCTCTGATGTCCTTACTTAAGAATCTACTGAGGAGGGAGCAAAAAAACAAAAATAAATCTTTATTTTTCAGCACTTTTCAATTTCTCGAGTACTATGTGGAATCAATACAAGGTAGGAGGAAGAAATAAAAATAAATTTAAACAATAAAATTAATTTAATCTACAATTAAATTAAAGTGAATCTGGAAAAAAATTTAATGTACAGAACAATACCGTTGGCTCTCCACCGGTGGGCGGAAAAAGCTAAAAAATGTATAATTAAAAAAAAAAAATTTAACCATTAGTACTGCGGCGGATCCGCGAAATACCAAAAAAATTAAAAACATTTTTTTTTTATTCTTCAATATGATTGTCGGGGGATCCGCGAAACAAGAAATAAAAAATGTCTGGCCTTATCCTAGACAGGGCCATGGGAAAGCCAGTGCCTAACCTGTGACACATTGGAAACACCAACCAACATAACACACGTCTCATAACAGAGTTAACATAACAGAGTACCTGGAGAAAACCTATGCTGACTCAACACAAACAGAGCCCAGGGCAGTTGTTACCAGATACATACTATTGTATTTACTGGTGCCAGGAACCACTTCAGACTTTTGGTGCCAGGAAACCATACAACTAAACTGTCAGAACCAGGGAAATCCTTCTGACCTTGTACAATACTTCAAACTCACTTCTGTATTCAGCAGGTCCTGCCACGTCAGGGTCAAGGTTAAAACCAGAAAAGCTTAGCACTGTAAACCGGCGATCTACTTAATGAGCTGCCTCAGTTTGATTCCCTATGGCAAGTTGAGGTCTGTAGGTTGTAGTGTACAAGGTCACAAGCTTTCTCTGTGCTAAAAGGTCTTAAATGATAAAACGGAGCGTGTATAGAGTGGGGCCAAAAGCATTTAGTCAGCCACTGATTGTGCAAGTTTTCCTACTTTCTAAGTAAATAAACTTGCACAATCAGTGGCTGACTAAATACGTTTTGTCGCCACTATATCTATTAGTATATGTATGTGCTGAATGAATGTGAACATGAGTAATGACTCAGTATGTCAGTGTGAATGTGTTCTACCTCACCAGTCTCCTGAATCTCTGATGCTCTGTGAGTCAGACGCAGAGCCACTGGTGCTCCCTACATACCAAACAATAAATGTACCAAGGCCAGACTTTTTTTATTGCTTGTTTCGCGGATCCGCCGACGATCACATTAGAAAACAAAAACCAAAAAATTTTTTTTTTTGGTATTTCGCGGATCCGCCGCAGTACCAATGGTTGAAATAAAAATAAATAAATAAATACAATTTTTTTTTGCTTTTTCCGCCCTCCGGTGGAGAGCCAACAGTATTGTTCTGTTCATTACATTTTTTTCCAGATTCACTTCACAATTTTCAATTTACAATTTAATTGTAGGTTAAATAAATTTTATTTTTAAATAAAAATGTATTTTTGTTTCTTCCTCCTTCCTTGTATTGATTCTAAATAGTCCTTAAGAAGTTGAAAAGTTCTGAAAAATAAAGATTTATTTTATCGTCAGTAGATTCTTAAGTAGGGCCCAATGAGTAAATACAACAAGTGAACAGAATTGTGTGTGACACTGTAATACAAATGCAAATTTATACATGTACTTCTGTTCAAATCACATTTTGATAACTTGCTTAATTAACATAACCTCTGCACTAAATTATATCAATCAAGTGTGAACGTAAACATGACAAGTATCGATGCAACCTTGCCTTTGTTGTGATTAGCCATTGGCGCTGATGCAACATTAAATAAATAAACAAACAAACCAACCTGATGCAAGTCTTTGGAATGTGAGGGGAAACAGGCATACCTAGAGGAAACCCACATAGACACCTGGAGAACATGCAAACTTCAGAGACAGGACCTCTGTAGCTGTGAAGCCACAGTGCTAACCACTGCACCACCACAATGTTTAGTGCTTCAGTAAATACTGATCGACACGATGCTCAAACATTTGCACTTGCCACACATTAGTTTTTACTTTTCCCCATTATAATATAATATAAAGCACAATATAACAAACAGTAGTGATGGCACAAGACGTGAAGATTTAAAAAGAAATTAACTTTTTAAGAAAACAATAAGTAGTCATGACTACAGGTGCACAACCTTTTTTTCATTAGCCCATAAGTAATATGTAAATTTATAAGAATGTTATATACATTTCATGAGGTTTAGATTCTGGGCTACAAGTGAAGCTGTTGCTGCTTAACATAGGGTGTAATTGTGGGAATCCACTGCAAATCACAGTTTCACCACTCAGTGCTTTAGTACTTACCATCTCCGGGGATGATGCGCAGTGAAACCGTGTTTCCAGCCTCCTTGATAAGGTTGACAATGTCGGAGTGAGACTTGTTGGTGATGGAGCAGCCATTGACGGCGAGGATGCGATCACCCACCTTCAGCTTCCCACAGCGGTCTGCTGGACTGCCCTCGATGATTCGTCCTATTTTATGGGGCATGGCCACACACGTGTTTCCAGTTGCTGTGTCAAAATCAGTGTGTGTGCATGTATGGGGTAGAATGTATGTGTGTGACAAAAATAGGAAGACAAAGATAGAGAGGGAAAAACAGAGTGACAAGCCAAGAGAGAGCAAGAAATAGAATTATGGTGTTTGTCACAGTGTCCATGATTTTAGGAGAAAAGGGGGAATAAAAAGAGAAAAGAAAGAAAATAATTAATTCACCAAGCATTCAAGCAAATTTAAGTTTAACAGTGTATTTAATTAAAATCTCAACCAAATCAATAAGTGGTCATTGTGCTGAGGGAAGGCAGAAAATGAGTGGAAGCACAAAAATGAATGCAGATTTATTCACCAACAATTGTGCAGGACCTTATAATTTAATGCTCCCTGTCTGTGTGCATGCATACTTTTAAATCAGATTACTGTTTGATTAGAGTGAGTGAGCGTGAAGAAGGTGTAGGTGGATAAATCATGGTTACAGTAATATTTAAACATGTGCATGCGTCTCTGAAAGACTTATAAATCATATTAATGTAAAAACACTGCTTAGGACAACTGTGATAAGATCATTAAAGTCTGTTCCATTACTTTGAGTAAACATATACAAAAGTCACACAAATACATGCGCACAAACACGTCCACACAAATGCACATACACACGGTAAAAGATTGAATATGCAGTGCACTAGTCTTCTCTACACTAGGTGCACAGCTGAAGTCCAGAACTCTACACTCTAACATTCAAATATCAATTTAAACTAACAAATGTCTAAATAACAATCACAGTTCTTGGTTGGTGCTTCTAAGACAATACTATATAAGCAAGTTTAAAATATGACCATGACAACAGCAATACATCATGCTATAGGTTAGGGTTGTGTTATCATCTACAAATCAAACTAGCATTCTACATAGAAGTGCATGACCGAAAGTTAAAAACGACTAATTTAAGTGTGTCAAGAAACAAAATACAGACACCACCAGCCAGTGGTCTACATTTGTTACATTTAATTGCTAGATGTGGTTCTTCCACTCACGTGGAGGTTGTTTGGCTTTGAAAAGATGCATGATGCTCAAAACACAGCGACCTGCAAACTATGTCAAAAATCGGTTGCTGTTAAAGACAGCTTGATGACCAAGATGATGTAACACCATCTGCAAACTAACCACCATGCAGAATAGGAAGATTATGACTAACTTCAGTTTGAACAGGCCCAAACTAGTCAAGGTACCAACACAAAAACACACTCAAAAAACCTTAGAGGAATCATTCTGTTAAAAAGTGCCTTATAACAAGAAAGAAAAAGATGGAAAAACTCCAAAAATTCAGGCGGTTAGGAGAGATGGGTTCAAAACTTTTTAATACTTTTGACTTAAGCTATATACTGCCAAAGTATCGTCTAACTATCACAAATAGACGAAAATATTGAGACATAATCGACGATTAATTGTCACAACTAACAATTTAATAGTCTGTTTTCACCCATACTATTTTAGAAGGTCTGTAAAGTGTAGTACTGTATATACACTATTATGATAAACGGCACTTATTTATTGAACAATTCATTTGTAAAGATACACAAATTTATTAATTTGTATGCCTATAAGCCTAAAAATAATAGTTGCAAGAAGGTCTGTCACAATCACGAAACTTTAACTGAGGATTAGTTGTCATATAAATAATTGCATGTAACGATTTATTTATCTTATTAACTAATGAAGTACACTGCTCACCAATATTAAGGAAAATTTTAAAATGAATACGAAGCGATTAAAAAAAGAAGATCTACTCTAGATCTACAGATATACTGTAAATGGGGTGCAAAAACAACTTTTCTTTAATTGGTGAAAATGCACTGTATAAAAGGCTGAAAGTGCTGGAGTAACTGATTGTACCCTGATCTTGAAAGTGCACATCCTGGAATTTCACAGCCCTTGTAATGCGTCTGCAACACAAATTTGCCTGAATGTGAAGCTTGGAGAACCGTAGGACGTCTTGAAGCTGGTCAAACTCCCCTCTTTGTGTAATCAATTAACTTTTGATTTGCTTTTCTGATGATTCTGTTTAATGAAATAGAATCAAATTCTTTTTTTTAAATTGCTTTATATTCATTTTGAAATATCCCCTAATATTTGTGTACAAGCCTAAATTGACAGGCATCTTGCTTACTAACCATATTTGAATGTCCCAATAAATCAGCAAAAACACAAACCTCTGCACACCAAGTTAGAAGTAACACTTTTTGTTTTCTTTTACCCCATTACGTCTCAATGAATGCAATTACTAATTTCTTTAATCAAACTCACTGCTTCAACAGAGTACATTTAATTCACTTTCTGCTTGTTGCAGAAACTGTGAAAAATTACCAAAGTCTTTTACAATTCTGATCATTTTGTTTAATTGATATTATATTAAATAATTGTGATTAAAAGATTATGCACATTTGCACATAATTACACTGGAATAGCCAGATCATGGAGTAACTGGTTTCTAGAAAGTTTAATAAGAGCTACTTATAAACTGATAAATAGAACCAAGCAGAAGATGCTATATAAACAAATCAGTTCTGATAATTTGGTTATATCGGTTAAGACGCAAACACCTGGCAATCAAACACTCCAGAAACATTCAAAACACTCCCAAGTTACCTTAGCACAAATATACCAACATGAGTTCATTATCATTCTGCACAGCTGTGTCAGGGTCACTGATCGACAAAAAGACCTTGTGTTGACATTGTAGTGGCAATAGCACACACACACACACACACACACACACACACACACACACACACACACACACACACACAGACATATTATATCCTTCACTATATGAACTGCCATTCTAATGTCTGAGTGAATTTAATTGATATGTTATAATCTGTCTTGCTTAATCAGTGTAGACATATGAATTGAACTCAATAAGCAATTCTGTTTTAGCTGAGAGAGGTGAATGTGTAACGGTGGTAAAGTATAAGTACGACACACACACACACACACACACACACACACACACACCTGCAGCATTCAAACATGCTTACCAAATGTGGTGCCAGCGTCTGGCCGTGACACAGATGAGACTATGACGAACCCGAAACCCTCATTCTCTCCCCTCTGGATCTCGACATCATATGGCTGTAGAGCAGTGGGAACAGCAGATACGACGGCACTTCCGCTGCCTCCTCCACCACCACTTCCGATGCCGCTGGTGGAACCAGAGCCAGAGCTGACCGTATTCAGAGAATTCTGGCTGCCTTGTGGTGTGCGCTTCTCCTCGGTTAGAGATGGAGCCTGAGTGCTGCTGTGGTGAGATGATGCGGGAGATGGAGGCACATCGCCCTCGCCTTTACACACTGCATTAGATGAAAAGACATAAATGATTTGATCAATATCTAGCACCACAAACACTGCCAGTGTCACTGCTGTTCTGAGAATGGAGTGAATATCTCATCATCAGTGTTCCTATAGTGGTTCCCTTCAACTGCTCTATGGCTTAGAGGGGGGCTGACAAATTGTATATTGCAGGAGATGGGCAGGTTGGTATGGGGCAGCGCTTTGCACTGTCGGCTCACAGCTCCAGATATTCCTTTTTCAATTTTCAATCTGCACTTAACATCTGTGTGTAGTTTGCTGTTTTCTTTGTCTCTGTGGGTTTTTGCCTGGCACTCCGGTTTCTAAACACATTCTAAAGACATGAATTTAGGTCAATTGATCTCCCTAAAATGTCCTAGCATGAGCGGCCAGCCACTGTATTCAGACCACAAGCTCGGATAAACTGGGAAGGATGCAGCTGAAAGAACAGTTGGTGTAGATCCTCAACCAGGTCTAATATGTGGATCGAATAACATCTGCTATAGCCGCCCATAATAAAAAAAAAAAACAGAATTAAGATGATGATAAAGAAGAAGTAGATGAGCACCAGTCAGTAATTATGGACAGTACTAAGCAAAGGTTTTAGGGTTTTAGGCCACCATTAGATTTGTTAATTTAGCAGTGCTAATATGATCATATACAATATAAATATCAAAGACTGGACCCAAACATTTCAAACATGGGTTAGTCACTCCATAATACCCTTTTCCCTTGATCTTTATTTTAATCTTTGTGTTATATCATATATTCATTGTTTCACACTGTTTCAATTCTGAATAAGTTACTTGGCTGCTACCTTTTTAAAAAGAAGAGTAGCATCTTAATCCTTCATGGTTAAGTTTTTTTGAACTACAGAAGGCTCAAAAGGACTGTGGTGGCCTAGTGGTTAAGGTACTGGACTATCGACCAGAAGGTCCAGGGTTCAATACCCACCTCTGCCACAGTTGAGTCCTTGAGTAAGACCCTTAACCCACCATTGCTTGGATTGTAAGACTGTGTGAATTGCAAGTCGCTCTGGATAAGGGGCGTCTGCTAAATGACATAAATGTAAATGTATGCTACCCACCAAGCTCCCGTGCTGCCCATTTTGTGGCACTGTGGTAGCCTAGCGGTTAAGGTACTGGACTATGGACCAGAAGATCTAGGGTTCAAATCCAACCTCTGCCACAGTTGGGTCCTTGAGCAAGACCCTTAACCCACAATTGCTTGGATTGTAAGGCTGTATGAGTTGTAACTCGCTCTGGATAAGAGCGTCTGCTAAATGTTTTAAATGTAAATGTCAATATTGTATCCTGATGAACCTGCCGGATGCTGCTGTTGCTCAGGTGTAAGGGGGAACTAAATGCTAAATACATTGCAGCCTATAGATGCTTTTTTTCAGATTTTTTGTTATTTTTTAAATACTGCATGCACATCTCCTCTATTTTGTAGTTGTATACTAATAAAGGTACGGTGTAATACAGTGTTCCCTCGTTTATCGCGGGGGTTACGTTCCAGGACCACCCACGATAAACGAAGTAGAAACGCTATATTTATTTGAGTATTTATACTCTATTTTAGCCTTGGAACTTCCAGAACGTTTGGGTGGTATTGTATGGCTTGAATTAATTCAGTCTATAATGAAACTTTCTCAAACAGAGTACACAACACCGCAGATAAAAACTTGTCCTGTCAGCAA
>JAUZSU010002663.1:0-11503 GCA_034780255.1 Parotocinclus maculicauda
ATATTACACTACCTATATACTAAATAATACATTTATAATATTACACTACCTATATACTAAATAATACATTTATAATAACAGTTTAAATGCACATAAGTCAATATTAATTAACAGAACAATAAAATAATTAAGTAATTAATATATAACATAATTAAAGAAAATTAATATAATTGCATATCATAAAATATAGACTATAATAAATAAAAAAGAACACAATATTATGAGGAATAAACAGAATAAAATTTAGCATGTACAACTATAGAATATACGATAATAGCACATATAACAAACAAATGAATAAATGCTTTAAAATAGAGAATATGGGTGTGTTTACAGTCTTGTACAAAGATCTGGACACCCATGGACAAATGACATGTTTTGATTTTGTATTTTAACTTGACACAACTCTATATTTCACTGCAATCTCAAAGGCATGGATTTTACCATATATTAGAAACAATTTTAAATAGCAATATCTGGGATATTGGCTTCAATTCCATGGTAGATCTTACTGAAGTTAAGGTGACGCAACGGCTGGCGTCCTGTCCAAGGTGCACATGTGCCTGTGTGAATGAATTCCCGGTTTGGGTCCAGACCCTTCTATGACCAAAGACACCAAGACAAGCCAGGGAAAAGTTGGTCACCTTTCCAAATACTTCACTATAATTTTTTGAAGCCTGTGATTTTTGCTCACCTAATTCAGACAATAAATACAGTTTGCAAATTGAAAAGCACCACCACGACCCCAATCATGGATCTCTGTGGTTGTAGTGTAGTGTCTTTGAGCCACCTAAGCACATGCTCCACTATTGTTGGCTGAACAGAAATGAGTCTTGCTGAAATTCTGTTAACCTTTACATTAGCGCCATTTGGCAGACGCCCTTATCCAGAGCGACTTACAGTCCCTAATTAATACAGTCTTACAATCCAAGCAATTGTGGGTTAAGGGCCTTGCTCAGGGACCCAACTGTGACAGAGGTGGGATATGAACCCGGGACCTTCTGGTCGATAGTCCAGTACCTTAGCCACTAGGCCACCACAGTCCTTGGAGCACAGAGGTACAAGATCCAATCATTATGAAACCACATGATAATCTCTGGAAAAATGTTGTGTGGTGGAGCCCCATCCGGTTGAAAATACTGAGCATTTAGTGTCTGGTTGATGAAAATCGGTCAGATTACACAGGTGTCCCATATTCCACAGCACACCATAACCTTCACATCACCTATGACTTTGGTGTCTGACATCAAGTGAGGGTTTTCTTCACTCCAGTACCTCACGTTCTGGTGGTTGACCTCACTACTAACATAAAATCAGCCTTGTCACCAAACAGAATGCCCTGTGTGGGATCCCGAATGAGGAATGATTTAACACCAGGTGCAGAACTGCAGAACTCAACACATTTATCAGGGTCATTCTCTGACAGTTTCTGCTGCAGCTGGATCTTGAAGGGGTGCCACTTATTGGTATGAAGAATCTGTATGGGTATCCATAAGGGGTGACTGGCTCACACCACACTGTGCTGCGAGACATTGCATGCTGCTTTGTGGACTTTTTTCGCAAAGGCTGCCAAAACCTTGTTGAGGTTTATTTGTCAATAGCTGTATTTGGACAACCACTATGTTGTCGTCCACATTGACTGTTAACGACCACTTGTCGTCCACAGTCCTGGTTTCTCTAAATTTGGCTACAATGGAAACAACGGTGCTGAAAATAGTTTTTCTGGGTGTTGGTTGTTGAAATCGGTGGCTATGATATGTCAATTCCATCTTTAGTTACCTAGTGATGAAGAACAAAAATTTTTAATTGCCTGTGTTGATATCGCAAATCTAATTGACCACATTCCCACTGGGAAAAACTTGCCCTTGATCCAATATGGCGGCATTCAAGATGGTTGCCATTTTCTGGACAAAGCCTAAAATATAGGCCCCCTGGGGTATTCAGATATTTCATATTCCCTTTTGTCTCTGAAATAAAAGGGTGTCCTGTGACTTTTGACTAATTCTTTACGTTGCATTGTTTGTGACTCTAATTAATGAAAATTTGTAACTAATTCACAAACCAAATACAAATAGAACTGAAATATGAGATACGTATATGAGTGAAATAGTGTGTGTATGACTAACATGTCTCTCTCTTTCTCACTCACAGAGTCTCACTATACTGTGGGTCGTGATGTATTTCTGCCTCGGGGGCCATTGTACCGTGTAGCAGGATTTCCTCTGTCTCTGCCATGCAGTGTTTCAGGCTATGAGGGTCCCCGGACACAGGACTTTGAATGGTTCCTGTACAGAGAAGATGCACAGGGCATGCAGATTGGTGTGGTATCTACAAGAGATAGAGGCTTTTCTTATGCTGTGTTTCAAGGACGAGTAGATTCAGGAGAGGTACGAGTGGAGAGAGACTCTGGTGACAAAGCGAGATTAATGATTCAGAGACTTCGTCCAGATGATCAGGGCCGTTACGAGTGTTACACACCAAGCACTGACATGCGCTATCAAGGCAACTATAGTGCCTCTGTGGTCATCAAAGGTAACTCAAATTTAAAATAATATATTTACTGGATGTATGCTGCTCACAAAAAGTATTTTTTTTTGTGAGCAGTGTATTTGTTCTGTATTATTCTTATACTGTTCATTGTTTGTAGTGATTCCAGACACACTTTTGATAACACACTCACGCATTCTGAATGGCCAGCCCATCACAGAGGGGACAGAACTTCAGCTGACATGTGCTGCATCAGTACAGTCAACACAGCACACCCACTTGTCTGTTACATTTGGGATGCGAGGCAACACAGACTCTGGTCTTCAAGGACACAACCTGAAAGAAATCATCTCTATTGACCATGAGCAGAGCATTACACCCGGCCGGGGTGGTTCTTATGAGAAGAGGTACAACAATGGCGAGATTTCTATGGAGAAGAGAAGTGGAGATGCAGGAAGGAACTTGTACATACTGAAAATAAAGAGGCTGGTTCTGGAGGATTCTGGCTCATATTTCTGCGAGGCAGCACAGTGGGTCTTGGACCCATCAGGCCAATGGGAGCAGATTGCTCAGAGAACCATGGACTTGGGAAGTCTCTCTGTACAACCACTAGGTAAGAGCCTAAGACCGCAACTCTAGTTTGTCCATTATGAAAATGCACTTCACACACAGTGATAAATAAATCAAGCAGCATGGCCTAATCAAATAACTCCATAGCAAACATTTGGCAGCAAACATTTGGCTACTGTTGGGAGAAACAGAAAAGGCTTAATAAAATAATTGTTGTGAGTAGATCGGTTGTAAAGGAGGTTACATCTTCCAACATGGCAAACCATTTAAAGCACCAGCATGATATCGTGCTAGTATCATGTTAACTGTCTGCTCCAATACTGCATTAGCCGAGAGTGTCTACAGAGCTTAACATGTCTTAATGAAATAACCTAAAAACACTAAACTTCTATTAATTACTACTCCTCATATATAGCCTCTACTGTTGAAATTAGGAATTTTTGGTTCCAAAGGGAAAAAATATTTTTACATGAAGCATTTTTCTTCCTGTAATTGTTGTAAGTAGGGACCTTATAAATATCCAGGGAGCCTGCTTAATTTTACGGACATTGTTTTTCAGAAATCACACATTTCACATTACAGATATCAAGGCTTCCATTAAATAATCCCCTCAAAATAGCAAAGAAAGCTACAATACATTGCATAGCCTACCTTAACGATTGAATGTAATCCTATGACGATGCTATGCTTTATGATAAGGCGAGTATTGTATTGACTGTCACGTATTCCGAATTCAGCACCACTACCCGGAGATGTATCCCCTGTGTTACACGCTCGCAATGTATTTGGCTTGAAACTGAGGTAATCTGCTGTTCTGTTGAATTTGGCACCACTACCACCAGATGCAAGTTCTTCTCTTTAATACATGTACTGTAAAGGCGGACTACCTTGATTTTCAAGCAAATTATATTGCACGGATGTCAGGGGATCCTGACATCCGTGCTTGGTGTTGAATTGTGGTGTTGAGTTGTGGTGCACAAAAGATACCAAGAGATTTAGGGTTTCGTGTGTTATTTTGTCCCGTTCAGTTCAGGACTGCAAGCAGGCCATTACAGTAAGAGTACCTTTTTTTCACAGTCATGCCTATAATGTGTTCGGCATGTGGTTTTGTTTTTTCTTATTGCAAAATGCATGGATGTTGCTGTAAAAGATGATGTCTTGATGCCACTATATAAATAAATTTGACTTTGACTCTTGAAGGCAATTGCTCTTAGATCTCATTGTACTTTTCTGCATTAATGCTGCCATCACAGAAGTGTAAATTACTAAATGTAAATTTGTTAAATGTACATTTTATATGCAATTTCCATCCTGTCCCAACCTTTTCTGATTTGTAAATAGGATTAATCTGTTCCTATTTGCCACTTAAGTGTTCTGTTTAGGGTGCTGGTATTTGGAGTCTGAATTTCTTTGATCGAATTACAGGCCAAATATTGGAGGCCATTTCAAAAAGAAATATACTCTTATTTTTGTCAACAGTAATAAAGTGAAACAGTAAGTAAAGTTATCAGTAACAGCTGTTTCCTTATTCCTGCAGTGGACACACTATCTGTTAGCACAGTGCCGTCGGGCACACTGACCCTGCAGCCTGGCTCTCCCCTCAACCTCATGTGCCAGGTGTCAGGTGCAGGTTCGTGGAATCACTCTGCTCTGCTGGTGCAGTGGTTGCGGCGTGGCAACGCAGGAGGGGTAGAGGTTGAGGTAGTCCGGATGAGTGTCACTGGAGTGGTTAGCTGGGGCGATGACCTTAGTAGTGGAGGTCGAGGCAGCATGGAGAAGGAGGCAGAAGGAAGATTTACTTTGAGACGCTTTTCTGCCCACCCTGCAGACGCAGGATTGTATCGCTGTGCTGTGAGCGTGTATGCTGGGCAGCTTAGGCCAGCACCACTCAGCCCTGCCACGCTCACCCAGAGGTCTGACGGAGTAATGGTCAGTCTCAAAAGTAAAGGTAAGATGCGGTAAAGATATGTTCACATTCTCTGTTTACTTATGTACTGTACTAAATAATTTTGAAATAGTTAAATGCAATGACAGCTGTTAGGGGGTGGCATGGAATACCAGAATTAGTTTTAGCTGAGCTGTAAATGTAAAATTTTGTGGTAGTTTAGTGAGATATTGTTTTTACACCGTTTTTTTATTCATCTTTGACTATTAAGCCCTTTACACAGCTATACAGTATTTGCATTGAGATAATTGATAGGTTTACTTAAGTTTCTGTCAAAGTTGGCATGATTCTTACAGGTTAGAGAAGTGGGTGGGGATTAATATAGTTTTAGGGTGTGACTATAAAAACTGCACACCCTACCTAACATTCTATGTTTGTGTGTTTACTTAGAGATCACTGTTTCAACAACAGTCGAGCTGCCACGCAGGGCATTCCTGAAGCGTGGGAGTACTGTCATCTTGCTCTGCAATGTCTCAGTGGTGACAACAGGCCTTACCCAGGTGGCAGTGCAATGGCTGCACAAAAAGGAGGAGCCTGAGGCAAAAATGAACATACCCCTAGTGGACAGCAAAGGCAGTGTCCTTGCGGCACTGACATATGATGGAATAGCTCATATCTACACTAATGGAAGTGATGTCAGCATTGACCGCATTTCTGCTAGAACCTACCGACTGAGAATATTTTCAGCAGATGAGCCTGATCGGGGGTACTATCAGTGCCACGCTGAGGTGTGGGCAAAGGACCCCCATGGAGCCTGGTACAATACAGGTTCCAGAGCCGAATCCACCTTTATACGCTTATACTTGTATGCACGAGGTAAGAAAGCAGAAGTACAGTCTTTTAGAAATAGAAAACGTGTTTGTTTCTTCTTCCTCTTTTAAGTTTAACATTAATGTTTATTACCTCTTACCCTTCTTAGTAAAACATCTAAAGCCTAACAGTGCACACAAGAAGTCATCAAACCCTCTCAAAAGAAATCTACCTTTTACACAACTTTTTACATCAAAGGAGCAAAACCATTGAAAATTAATGAATCAATTAATTATTAACACTAAAAAAGGAAATATAAACCTGGTATGGATAAATGATGACCCACTTTTGTATGATCACAACTACTGTAAACTTGCTTACAACCAAAAATATGTGCGTCTGAATTTGTGGTTCCATGAATTAGCATATTTTTTCCTTGGAAACCAACACTTAAAAAAATTAATAAAAATTAAAGAAATTATAATCAAAATTATAATTTTGAAATTCGTGGATCTAGCAGATGTAGTCCGTAGACTTTTTTTCATGGCCAGTAAGTTTGCTAGCGTTAATTTGTTAACAGTAATAATAAATAAAGATGATTTCATAACAATGTTTTACTTACTGTATCCAATAATACTGCATTTATTTTTGTCATATTACTATCAGGTTTTTTTTATATACACATTTACCAAATTTGTGCGGGGCCTAAAAACGTAACCCCCACAAATGTCTGGGTATTACTGTACCAGGTTAACTGTTCCTCACCTGGGATCACCTGTGGTGGTTTTTATTTCTTCAGAATACAACGGGGGGCTTTCTCGAGGATTTCACTTAGTAGTGCATTGTTTTTGTTCCCTTTCATATTAGGTTTATCACATGCATTTTGCAGATTTGGCACGTTTTTCGCAACCCTCTAAATGTATCCATTAGTTTTTTTGTTTATTTGGATTATTAAATGTTGATATCAGCATCAGAGGCCATTTCAGAGACACATGCAAGGTTATATCTATACACAAGGTTATCTCAAGTCAAGTAAATGCTAAAAAACATGGATGTCTTTGGACTGTGGGAGGAGTACTTCAAACAAATTAAATGATTGTTAGTAATAGCAATTTTTCCAGAACAAGTAGAGGATTATATGTTTAGCAATGGAATGAGAAAGGTGTGCTAAATTTCAATATACACTGATCAGCCATAACGTTCATACATTTTATCAGTTCCACCTACTATGTAGGTAGTTCTATATTAAAAGACTAGTCAATTTGTTACTCTACATACATAGCCCAATGTTAGCTTCTATTCATCCTCCTCAATGGTCAGGGCCACCACAGAGCAGGTACTACACTGCTCACAAAAATTAGGGGATATTTCATTTTGAGGTATTCCATAATTTTTGTGAGCAGTATATTTGGGTGGTGGGTCATTCTCAAGCCCTGTAGTGTCACTTTCTATGTGCGATGCACTTGTATGAGTGGATCAGACATAGCAGTGCAGCTGGAGATTTGAAACACTGTGTCCACTCACTGTACCACTTCAAAACATCACCTTTTTGGCCCATTTTGTAGATCAGTGCTCACAGCATGTTGCTAATGGGACAGTTGGTTGGATATTTTGTTTTCTAATCCACTCTCACCAGCACAACACACACTAAAACACTGCTACCAGTGTGAACAGTGTCACTACAGTGCTGAGAATAATCAACTATCCAAATAATACCTGCTCTGTGGTGCTTCTCTGAGGGTTTGGTCCTCATATATGGTATGGTAGTAAAGTTAATGAAATGGACAATGAATATACAAACAATGAGCTGGTTTTAATGTTATGGCTAAACAATGTAAAACCTCTACATTACTGCTGAGGTATTTGTCATCAAACCTGGTCATTTACATGGCGTGGAACCTCATATCATAAACGAGTGGGGACTGTTTTCTTCAGGCGTTCTTCTTTACACACTCCCATCAAAGTATTGGAACAGTAAGGCCAATCCTTTTACTTTTGCTGAAAACATTTGGGTTTGACATTAAAAGATGAATATGAGCCAAAATATCAGTACTTTAGCTATTCCAGGTAGATGGCACCTTTTGTCTGAACCCACCCAGTTTTGTTGTGAGCAAAATTGTTGGAACATGTTAGGTGCTGTCTTCTGAACTGTGTATCAGATCCAGATGTAAATACCTGGAAAAAGGCTGAAATGTTGATCTCATATTGGCCTCACTGTTTCAGTACTTTTTAAGGGAAGTGTATGTTTCGTTATAATGACATCAGACAAAAGTTCCAAGGTCACGTTGTTTGGTAGGGCAGATTTGTGACTCATCACTGAATTCTTCTAATACTTCCCACTCCACAATTGTTCCTCTTTAGTACATAGACTCTTGTTTTTTTCCCTTTTTTAATTTGATTTGTTGTGCAATTTATTTTTTAATGCATATTGCTTTGAGAGGTTTTATTTGTATAGCCATGTTTATGTTGGTATCTTACTTGTTTCAAGATAGTTTGTAAGTTTGTTTTTCTCTTTTTCTATTTAGCTGGTGATCTCCTACTTATACCACTTGTGGTTGGCATTTCTTCTGCCCTCTTTGTGGGTGTGGTCATCATTGCTATGGTAACGTGTTGCTTCATGAACCGATTGGCCAGACAGCGCCAAATAAGGAAGTAGAAAGTGGTCCTGCTTCTCAGAAACTACTGCCACTGTCAGAGCTGTGAAATCTAATGGCGCAATGAAATGTACTGACTTCTGTCCAACATGTCTTGTATTGCACTCTCTCTTACAGCAGTCATTCTCACAAAGTGTGCCAACAATTGTACTGTTTGCTTCTGTGCTATAACTGGCCTAATTCTGTTTATCTGTGGATTCTGTTATGCTGTTAATTATTCAGCAGGGGCCAAATTTTGTCACCACATGTCTGTTTTTTATTGCAGCGAATTGACCACTTTTTCATTGTGTTTTATTATGTTAATCAATGTATTAGTCTGAAAACAAAATCGACAATAGCTTTCGTGTGGTGTTCTAATGCTATCTATGACATTGTGTAAACAAGATAAAACACTGCACTGAAATGCATGTATGTAAGGTTCATGAAAAACAGTGCGGTACATATTCACTTTGGGTCACTTAATGCATCTTAAGCCCTTGGTTGTAGAAGCTTCCAGTGTGTGGAATAGCCTACAAACAGTGTAGATATTAAAAGGAACCAAATTACTGAAGTAGTAGTGTAGTATACTAATAGAGCTAGCCGTAGTAAAAACTCACAATAAGTACTATAAACCACTGGGCAATTGTTAAGCCCCATTATCACTATTGAGCAACAAAGCAACAGATGACCATTTTGACATTGCATCGTTTTTCTTGCTTTTGTAGAATGTGTAGACCAGTGGTCTTATCAGCTGCAAAACCTTTATGCCACAAGCAGTAAGAGCAGCCAAGTGGTACAATGCTACAAAAGACAGACATCTCACTCTAGTTTAAACAAGAGGGACTGGATATGACATTGTAATTCACTAAGATGGAAAATTTGCTTCTGCTCGCACACGTTTAACACTAGTGAGGCAGTTTTCTTTCTTTGTCCTTTCACAGTTTGAACAGAATTAACAAACGCAAGATTTATGTTAATACTACAGATGTAGTATAAGGTTATCATTGGATGGGATATTAGTTTGATTAGTTTGTGATTGTTATCAGTGAAATAACAATACAAGCAAAGTTAGCTAAAGTAAAGCTTGCACAGGCCAGACTCATAGCAAGTCAAGCCGAGTTCAAATATCACATCCATAATGCTGTAATTATAACCTTTACAACTGGTACTGGTATGTAAACACCACTTAGGCTGATATGAAAGGACCACAAGACATCTGAACCAAATCATAGAAACCAGAGTCCTACGCCCTGCTAAGTCTGTAGAAGTGAAGTGGGTCATAGACCAGAGCATTTATTAAAACTTTGTATTCGTTGTTGTTGAAAGTTGCTTTTGATTTTTTTTTTTATATTTTGTGCATATTTGTCTGTTAAAACTTGATTTGGAACTGTGAAACATTTCTTTGGGAATGCAATTTTCCTTTTTGTTTTAACCTATATGAATGTGGCAGATCATCATGTCTTTGAAATACTTTTAGACAAATGTTATTAATTTACTTCACACTTGCCTTGAATTTAACCACTGTAGCAATCTTAAGATAAGAGAATGAATGGTGAAAGAGTAGTGACTTTAACAGCAGAGAGGACTGTACCTGCAGCACTTATATTACCCTTGTTTGGATTTGTCAGTTACATGATTGCCTACACAACTGTAATTTGTGAAAATAACTCTCATATATTTGATTATGAATAGGGTTTATATGTTTGGAAATTAAATACACACATGTACATTCATGTGCTAAGGCTTCGCAGCAACAGACAATTTCAAATGGAGGTCTATCGTCTTGTACAACTGGGCAAAGTCTGTGAAGGTGGTGCGGTATTCCCTGGCTTTATACATCTGAACCATGTAGCTTTGTAGCAATTTTTTCCCATTATTGCACTGGTACAGTTTTTACATGGCTCTGAAAATAGACATAACCCCATGCAAGTGCAGAAATAATTTAAGGGAAATATGGGAGTAAAGAAACATAATAATAGAAATAGAATATACCTAGTTCTTTTTTTGTTTGTTTCTTATTTGAATTTAAATATTATACTACCAATAGTTGCCCATTAACAAATATGTTGGCGGCTTTTGTAAACTACCGTAGTTGACTGTGATCCACTCCTTATTTCAGTGAATTGTAATTCTGTTCAGTGTCTCTGTCTGCTAATATTATGTAATGGTGGTTCAGGATCATCATTAAGTAAAAGCAAGATAATAAAAAAAATTAAATAACTTTATCCATTATTCAATAAATATTTTTTTGTTATTGTTGTTTTACTTTATTTACTGTGTACTACTAAGTGGAAGTTTGGTAGGATAATGTATAGCATGTTTGTATTAAAAAAAATATTTTTTGCATTTAAACTTCTAATTCAGTTTCCCGATAGTAATCAATTCTGACTTTGTTCCATATATTTTATGTACTCATGGAAAATAAGTTAACTTGTGGGGTAGTAAAGCAACACTTTCCCTAAAGGAATTATTATTTGAACCTGTGGGTGCCAGTTTTTACTGAATATTGTTTCATCTTTCCATTTCAGTGCAGTATACAAGACGGGTGTAACGATACTTACTTAATCGATACTTACGATAACTTATGATGATCATCATATCGAGTAAGTCATTCCCTTTTTTATTTCTGAAGTGTAAGCAATGCAAAATGATGTGCATTTTTTTCTATATGGTTTTAAACAAAAACACTTTAGTCCTCTGTAATTAAATTCATTTATCAAATATCTGTTTGTTCAGTAAACTGTTTATGAACAAACATCTCCAAATATATTACAATATCCTGTTTTAATTAATATTGCCGTCTCTTGTTTACAAGATTACATTGACAATTTGTCATAATACATTAGCCTAACTCTTCACCCTGGACAGGGTAGCGGGAGACCCGGTGCGTAGCCAGTGGCATAGAACACCAATCCATCGTAGGGAACTTACACTCACATAGCAGGATCACCTTAGAGAATCAATTAGCCTTAAGCCTGTCTTTGGATTGTGAGAGAAAGCCAGAGTAAACCCACATGGACACAGGGAGGACATGTAATCACCACATACAGTGCATCCGGAAAGTATTCACAGCGCTTCACTTTTTCCACATTTTGTTATGTTACAGCCTTATTCCAAA
>JAUZSU010002674.1:0-11503 GCA_034780255.1 Parotocinclus maculicauda
GTAGATTGTTTCGAAAAACTTGGTTGCAAATTTATTTTTCAATGAACAAAGTTCGTAAGCAACAGTAGTTCTTGTTTAATAAACATTTAATATGTTACATAGCACGTCCCGTCCTGTAACATAGAGCATGTTCGTTTAATCGGACCAGCCAGTTATTAGGACCAAAACAATCCCATCCCGATGTGTTCCGATATGACTGTATTATGCCCATATTTGACATATAGCTGATGAGTCGGGCCAAAAATTTCAAACCTGGATTCGACACATCATAAAACTTTATTCTACTGATATTCATTCTAATCTCTGTGATCTTTGCCTATTTTAACATTTTCACCCTGTTTCCCTTAAAAATATAAATATATAAAAATATTTATTAAAAAATTTAGGGGACATTTCAAATAAATGAAATATCCCATAATTAAATACTTTTGTGAGCAGTTTAGTTTCTTGACTAGTATTTTGACTGGATTACTTCCCTCTCTTTTTCCAATTATCTAAGTCTTGGATTAAAGACTTTTGGTTACTAAATGGCCATCTTCTGGATAGCACCAAACCACAAATTTATGTTAAATTCAAATTTATGAGACTCTTAAATAATTTTAATTGGAGGGGACTATAGATTATCTTTGTTCACATTTTAAATTGTTTTTCTCAAACAACATTTAAAAACTATATTTGTACTTGGTTATTTTACTTGGTTATGGTAATGCTACAATAGAACATTTTGTTTACAATTTTAATCTTCTGTTTCTAGTCATAACTGTTAATTCCAGGAGCAAAATGGTTTTACACCATATACAAGAAAATCTGCATTGTTTGGCAATGGTAATAAATGCCAAACAATGGTGATAAAATAAAATACACATTTTATTGAATGTAAAGTCAATAACTGAAAAAAGCACGTTATGAATCATGAGCGAAGCGAATCGTTACTCCCCTTTTAAGCAGTAACTTAATTATTTTATGGCTATTGAGCATTAAGTTTATTCTTCATATAATATTTCCAGAATCGCAACCAGACCACTAGAGACTTACTGAGCACCCAATATATACATTGAAAAAAAAAATTTCCAGAGAAGAAGTTATCTCAGCTATTGTATATATTATGAATAATGAAAGAATTCCAACCTGTAATTCCAAAATCTCCAAACTGTACCTAAATGCACATTTTTGCAGTCCAGTGTAGCATTACTGGCTTGAGATAGTTTGGATAAGAGGCAGGGTACACAATAGATGGTGAAAAGCAGTGCGGGAAGGACTTGTTGGACCACCTATGTGATAATAAATATAATAGATGTATAATGGAGAGTGCAGTAAAGTTTAATCTTAGAATTTCCTAGAACACATTGTACCAAACCTGTGGAGACACACTGGTACCCAAACAAACCTGGACAAACTAAAAGGTAAGAAAGTTATAGGTTATAGGCCTCTAATGGAAGGCTTAGTAAAAAATATCTTCTCTTTCATGTGTTTGTATGCAGTCCAAACTTCATGACGAGAGTTGCTGTAGCAGTACATAAAGGCACTCACTTTCAAAGACGGCTTGACAGAATGGGGTTTACATTTAAAAAGGGCAAGTCCTTTAAGTCTTTTATCATCTCTGCCATGACAGGAAGGAAATTTGAAGATAAAGGATAGTTTTGTGGTCCTTTCGCAGCACCGTTCTGTTCGGTAGCACTGACTTAACCCGAGGGTGAGCTGGGTCGGCAGATGCGCAGACCAATACGTCTTTCTGAGCAAGACAACATCAGTCCACAGGGGCCCTCCAGGCTGTACAGGTCAGATAACGTAAGATTAACACATCAAACCCCATGTTTTTTCATCAGAGCACACAAGCTAGCTGATTTTGCATTCTTAAACATCAGTAATAGATTCTGGCTATTAGAGGAGGATCTTTTGATGTCAACAGCTGACAATGATTCTTCCAGGAAAAGGAAAAAAATAAGAGCCCTGAAAAAAGACAGAGCCAAAACAGCAACATGTGTGTGTCTCACATCCAGAGCTGCAGAGTCAGCTGGGAAAATTTTGGATGAGTCTTTGGTTTAGCAGTTAACATGCAGCGACTTGCATTTCTTGTTTGTTAACCTCCTGTAAAAATAAAACAAAAACAAAAAAAGTAAAATCTGTTTGGTGATGTCCGTGTTGTCGGTTCAATGCAAGGTCAGCAGAAGGGCTTCAGTGTAAATAGAAAGATTATGTCCTAATATTTCAAGAGCTACTGTATATAGAGAGGTAAAATGTGTTCATGATGTGTTCTAAAAAGCAGCCTCATGAGTATGCATATAATCTGTAGCAAAATGCAAAAAACCCTGCGTGGGTGTGTGGGCAAGTGCAAACGTGTTGTTAGAGAGGTTCACTAGTTCACTGACACCAAGCAGAAAACTTGGGTCTCCTGAATTTTTGCAAGATGTTGATACCTGTGGTAGAAGTTTTCGTTTTGCGGTATGTGTGGTCTGAAAAAAAGAGCACAAACCATTTTCCGACTACGAGCTCTCTGAGGTCACCTCCGACCTGTCTGTGACATGATGCAGAGCTCTACATGGGAACATTATGCTGATAGCGTTGCATGCTGTGCACTCTTAATGGAGACGGATCATCAGAAGGGTAACGTGAGCAAGATAAGTGTACTTTAAATCCACGTGACCGCCATTTAAATGCCACAAGGATACGCTTAGGCCTACGCATTGCATTTTGTCCCAGAGACTTCTTAAACTGAAAGCATCAAAGCATTTAAAATAGAGATGGAAAAACACAATTTTAAATCAACGTGGGTACGTCCAAATAAATACACTGTATTTGTAATTTATTGTAAATAGAGGAGTTTAATATACAGTGGTACCTCGGTTCTTGACCACCTCGGAACTTACTGAATTCGGTTCTCAGCACATTTTTAGGAGAAAATGTTATCTCGGCATGCACGACTCGATGAGTGCCAGGAAAGACAATTTTTTGCCTTTGTTTTTTATCCCGATTGATTTGATTGTGTTTTTGCATCAGCATTTTCATGCTCTGATGCATTCAGCATATTTTTTAAAAATGCGCAAAACTGTGTATACTATGTATCGCTTGCACATCAAAATAAAAAACATTATTTTTTAGAGTATGGTTTATGTTTATTATCGGATTCCCATCGTAAAACGAAAGTACTAGTACATGTCTTTCTAGTCTTTTTGACTTCCTATATTAATACTGATGGAAAATATAGAATAATGAGTGCAAAACTATTAGGAAACCCCCAAGTGTTAAGTATTTCCAGTACTTCTACTGTTTGTGTCAGAGCCACAGATTTGATTTGCTACTAAGTAAACTGTGTTGCTAAGCCAATTAGAGGCTGACCATACAGTTCAGTAACATCACTCAGTATAATATGGATGTTGGGATCAGTGCATTTTGTAAAAGCACAAGTAGATCAGAACAGTTTCAGGTCAACACCAGTTATATATACACTATTAAGAAATCAGATATTTCATTATGGGATATTTCATTTTGATGTATCCCCTAATATTTGTGAGCAGTATTTTTAGCCATAGCCCAACAACACCTCTAACTAAAACAGTCAGGAAAACAAGAGCTACTGTAGTGTGCCAGTGAGATATATGAAAAACACATGAGATCCATATAACAATCCTAAGGATGAACGATGCTGCTATATTTGTTTGAGCATGAATCTCTGTACTGCTCAGTAAAGATATTTGTGCTTTAATCACAGCAGGAACGCATAAATTCACCTACACCGTGCATGCCAAGAGTTCATTAACACGCTGGATATAAACAAACAGGCCTATAAAACAGACAGAAGACTCGCAGGGAATGCAGTTGAAAGGATATGTTCTGAGGAGGAGGCATCTCAGCTCTCTGGTGGTGTGTGTCTGTGCAGTTGTTTGTTGTCGGCAGAGGTGTTCTGCATGTATTTATCTGCATTCCTGAGTGACACAAACAGCACCCATGGGCAGAAGAAAAGTGATACAGGGTACCCAAGAGCACCTTGCAGCCCTGTAAGAAGGTTTTCTTACTGTATTTGTATATGATTCATGTGTATATTGTGTCATTTGGATTTATTGATAATGGAAAACAGGGCCAAAAAACTGTCGTTTTCAATCATTTAATCACAGTAACAGCTGTTTTGATGAGCTCAAAAGCATAGGGTAGGAATGTATCCTGCAAAGGCCCAGTGTCCATCACAGGGTATTCAATACTCACCTACTCTTTCACGCTCACTTACATCTAGGGTTACTTTAGAGCAGCCAGCTCTACTACTGGCTTGTTATTTTGTAGGGACAATGAAGGCATAAGGTGGAAGTAGGTCAGGATCAAACCTAGCCCCTGGAGCATCACCGCTAACTATTCAGATAGTAACCAAAGTCCTATTTTGCCTTTGGACCTAAAATTCTATGATAATAATAAAATAATGTTCACAAACATATTCATATTTAAATCATGAAATCAAGTACATACTACATAGTACATACAATAATTGCCAATATACATGCTATTCTATTCAAAAATTTTGTCCGTAGTTATTATTTACTTAGTCATACTATTCTTACAATTAACATCTAGGCCACCTAAGGAGGATGGATCCCTTTTTGAGTCTTGGTTCTCCCAAGGTTTCCCAAGGAAGAAATCTAAATCTGATTTGACTTGACTATTACATTGTACACTAAAATTCCTTATCCAATAGCTCTGTTGAGTCAGTAATTATTTATCATATGGTAGCGTGACAAAAACGATCTGTTAGACCTACTTAAAGAAGGTGAAAGTCTTTTGGCAAAGCAGGAACCCCTCATAGAAGAAAAGAGGACACTGGAACTCAACCAGCACTGGATGATGCTAAACCAGCCTTCAAATATACAGATGCTGGAAGGACAGGGCAGCCTTGCTCTTAAATAAAGGAATGTTTCGAACCATGCAAAATCAATGCACAATCCAGATGACCAAGGTGTCTGGATTGTGACCGAGGTGGGTAACCTGGTTACTAGGGTCTCCTTGGATCATATCCCATATTTGCCAAGTTAAGGTGTTCTGCCTCACCCTGGTGCTTCCACCTTCTGAGTTCCTATGTTCCTCTTGGTGCAAGAAGCAAGGTCGAAGCAGAAATTCTGCTTAGTCAAAAGGTACTGATACATTTACTGTAAGAACTCTAACTGAACATTCTAAAGTAGTACCAACCATAGTCACAGATGATTCTCTTTTGTTCTTTTTAAATGAGTTTTCCATGTACGAGAATTAACACTTATCTATTAAATACAACTTAATAAGTAGTATACCTACTGGCATTATGTGCACGGTGTGATCCTGCCCTGCACCCACTGTTTCTGGGGCTCTGAACCCACCATGACCCTGAATAGGATAAAGTGATTACTGAAGATGAATGAATGCCATTTAGCCAGCACTCTGAATTTGAACAAATGGACATCACTACAAAACGCTGATCTAAGGATACAGTCCACCCAGTCTATCTAATCGTCTGTGGCATGATGGAGAGGGTAGAGCTCACTACTGTGGTTAGAACTGGCTTCACAATATCCCTTTGATCTCATTTCTCTTCCCCCCCCCTTTGTGTAAAGGGATCTAACGTTCTGGGGATACTTTACTAAAGTTACTCACATGTTTGTAATGTTATACTGCAGATTTCCATGCACGCATTATCACATATTATGTCCTAATCCTGTTCTTTTCATATTATAAAAGTATTCAATTCTGGATTATTAGCTGATTCATGAACTTAAAATACTGACACAGAATATGTCAGATGTCATATGTTACACAGAATAGGAGTCAGTGTGGCAACTAACAGTTTTTGTGTTTTGTTTGCAACACTTTATGCCAGGTTTAATCCCAAGATTTGCAAGCAAAGCCTTATCTTCGTACCACACACAGCTATATTTGCTTTTCAGAATATGGCTTGTATCTTTAATTCAAGGTAAGTATTTTTCAGTAACATTTTATTTGAAAACATTCATATTAAACAAATTAATCATATATAACACAATTATGGAGGCTTGGTAAAACTCAGGAGGTAATTAAACATTAACGTTAATAAAACATACAAATGAATCCACAATGGACTGTGGTAGCCTAGCGGTTAAGGTACTGGCCTCTGGACCAGAAGATCCAGGGTTCAAATCCCATCTTTGCCAAGTTGACACAGTTGGGTCCTTGAGCAAGGCCCTTAACCCACAAATGCTTGGATTGTAAGATTGTATAAGTTGTAAGTCGCTCTGGATAAGGACGTCTGCTGAATGCCGTAAATGTTACTGAATTTTCTGTTCTGGACGTGTCCTCCTTTCCATCAGTAAGCTACCAGGCAACTTTTGCTATGTTATTACACGACAGAGAGGTTTGGCATGGCAGCAATTAAACAAAAAAACTATAAAAGTGTAATTTCAAGGACCTTGAAGCAAGACATTCAGCAACTGAGATCCAATTCTCTGTGGATGTGGGGTTCAGTGTGTCATTACCAAGACAATAGGCACTAAAGGCTTCACACCAGGGGGCAGGTGAGCGAACAGGCTTTTCCCCTGACCTAAGAAATATTTTTGCCTTAGTCATTTTAGTTAATTTAGTAATTATATGTTGAAAAAACATTAATTTAATTATAGAGTGTCCAAAGCAAGGGCATGCCTGCTAGTGCCTCTAAATATGCCAGCCACATTTGGCCACTTCAATATCTACACCCTGAACACAAAGAAAACCACATTTAGCACTAAGTATTTTTTATAAGCAGATAAACTATAGGTTGGTAACAGTGTTTCCATGCAGTGTTGATATTAAGCTCTTGTAAAATGCTAAAGTTAATGCCATCACACAGTTAGTATTGCTGTTTCAGTCCCTGTGTGTGTGTGTGTGTGTGTGTGTGTGTGTGTAAAGTGATGTTTTTTTTAAATCCCCTAACCTCCTATCAAAATACACACACGCATTCTTATACCTATCCCATTATAAACATTCCCACTATATACATTTTCGTAATTATTTAACCCAATGCAGGGTCGCAGGGATCAAGGGCCTAACCAGCAGCACATGTATTGCTTAGGAATATCTTGTGAAAGTCCTAGTTCTGTTTTTATTGGGTGACTGGTGAATATTTTTATTACTGTGTACCATAACTATATACATGGCATTACTTTCCAAAAATGCTGTTGTTTATACCTTTACAATCATATGAGTAAAAATAATCAACTTTTATTACAATTCAGGGCCATAAAATGAACAAAACTCATTTCTGTGAACAGCGTGCAGACAATTAAGGTTTTTTTCTCGAGTTTTGAACTGCAGATGGCTAAAACAACACAACCCTACATTCTCACTTCTTTCCTATTTCTATTTGAGTATAATGAGACTATTCAGTCTCAATGGCAGGATGGGATGTATCGGGGAGAAAATGGGATCACAGCTTGAAACTTTATTATTCAAACATAACAAGCACACTTTTAAAATGACCAGCATATGCCGTGTTTTCTACGCTGGTCACCAGTAAATGCTGGTATGGAGAGTATAATTGTCAGAAGCATGAGATAGTATGAATATGCTTATGTTTACATTTAGTCTTTTAGCAGATAACAGATAAACCCAGGCACCATTGTGGGTTTTCAAAGACTCAACAATGCCAGCTTTGCAGATGTGGGATTTAAATCCTGGGTCTTCTGGTCCAAAGTCCTGGTCTCCAGATTGCCATGGTGATTTGGGGCTCTTCAAGGCAGTATAAGCCAATATTTTTACAATGCATGCAACAAATAATGTCCTCTTGACATGAGTAGTAACCGATTTAATTCTACAGAGAGACTATTGAAAGCATCTTCAGCAGCTGTATTACTGTCTGATTTGGGAATTGTATTGTCTTAGGCTACAAGACCCTGCAGGGGATAGTGAGGACAGACGAGGATGCTTACACCATACGCTGCATCGGCAAAGCCGCCAGCATTGGGGGTGACACAACACACCCCACACTCACTGTTCTTTTACATTTACAGCATTCAGCAGACGGCCTTATCCAGAGCGACTTACTATTGATACAGTCTTACAATCCAAGCAATTGTGGCCTTGCTCAGGGCCCCAACTGTGGCAGAGGTGGGATTTGAACCCTGGACCTTCTGGTCCATAGACCAGTACCTTAACCACTAGGCCACCACAGTCCCGAGGAGTGTTCACACTACTCAATAACCAAAGACTGGACTAAAACACCACAACACACAAAGCTCAGTACAAGGAACTGTCATATACAGTCCACACAACATCTTTTTTGCACATTTGTCTTTCTGCTGGTAAGAACGTCCAATATGTCTCACTTTGAGTCATTCTGCACCTTACTGCTTACGTATCTACTTAAATGTAGAAGTCAATACAAGTCATTTTAACATATTTTTGTCCTCCACTGTTTAATTTTGTTGCACTATTTGTACTGTCTGCACTGTTTTGCACATGTTGCACATGTGGACTTTAAGCAGTGTCTTTTGTTAGCATTGTATTCTCATTTGTGGTTTTAAGTCACTATAGAGGAGGAACGTTGTTTTGTTTCAATGTGTGCATGGTTAAGATGACAATAAAACCCGACTCTGAAATCTGCTTTCTGTCAAGTTACGTAGTGTTCTGCAGTACACTCCGATTTTGTAACACTGCTTTTCCTCTAGATGTTCCTTAGCCAGAATATCCTGCTTGCGTTCATTATGCAGCCTTGGAAATCAATATGACAAGCTGCCAGACTTGGCTATTTTCACGGTCAGTACGAGACATGGAGACAGAGATTGACACTAATGCAAGTGTGTGGCATTTATTATGGATAGACAGGGTGACTGAGCTAACAAATTGCTAAAACTGCTAAAAAACAGAACACTGGGATGCACAGGCTAAACCAGGAACTATGCTAAGACCAACAGACAATGTGTTAATACAAGTAATATGCTAACACAAACAGGTAATGCAACAATGCAAACAGAGATACTAAAAGCTAATGGTAATGCAGAGACCAGGGATAAACAAGAGGCTAGGCTAATGCAGAGATAAGCTAATCATAGCAGCGAAGTGAACAGTTATCAAACACAGATTTTAGGACTAAACAGCAAAACCACGACGAACAAAAATCAGATAAGCTACCAGCCATGTAAACAGAAACTTGAATCGCATAAGAGGAACGGAACCCAGGAAATGGAACCCAGGAAAAGTAGGCCTGATTAGAGACGCCCCCAAAGGAAATGAACAAGAGTGTGGGTTTATATAGGTGGAGATTATTCAATTACAGCCTGCTGTGGAAAGAGAAAAGGGTCAGAGGAGAGTCATTTAGGATGATATGGCTAAAAGCTGTTCCACACATTATCCGGAATGCTATTAGCTAAGATTACTAGTGTACCACAAAATGTGGATTACCAGTAATAAAGCAGGGTAACTTGTCTTTACTAAAGATACCAATTCAATGGGTAGTAAACATTTTCCACACAGTATTGTTTGAGTTCTAGATTTCTAGCTAAAGAAAGTCACTTCATGTACAGTAGTTTCTCATTCTCTGAGAATGACCAGAGACACCTGCTGAAAAAACAAGCATTGTCCAGCATCAGATCCATGCTGGTTTAAGCTGGTGCCGTGCTGGTTTTGCTGGTTGACCATCTTGCTGATTTTGTTGTTCAACCAGAAAGTGCTAGTCACCAGCATACCCAGAAAAGACCAGCATGCACTGATCAAAACCATCCAAGAACCAGCAAAGACCAGCATTCCCAGCAAAACCTCAACAAATGCTGGTCTGTTTTTTTCAGTAGGGTCTGTATCCTCTCAAGGTTTTTTCATTGTGTCTTGGTATTTTCATTTCCATAGTCCCCTGTGCATAGGTGTGTCTAACCCCATTTTAGGGGTGCTCAAGCATTTTATATAGATTTTTTCTTTTTCTCTGATAAGTTTAAAAATGTTAAACCTCACAGATGGTACAATCCAAGTGTTGGTTTTGTGGCTGAGGCTCAGGGTTAATGGAAGATTTCTTATGAAAGATGTGTGGTGTCTTTCCAGTCACATCGTTTGCCCTACCCAAAATGTCAGATGTTCTTCATTTACATGTGTGGGAAAGACGGTCCAAAATGATCTAATTGGGTGCTTAGACTCTGATCCCAGCATTGGCCCTGCCCCTATGGTTGCTCCTTTGGGGTCTATGTCCAAGATTGAAAAAAGAGGGTCTGACAAGATCAGCTGTTTTTAGCATGGTATTGTTCTTTTAAAATATAACAACCAGAATAAATTTGGTATTTCTCTCTTTAATTTTCCTTTCACAGCTGGGATCAGAGCTTATGCCAGGATGAAAAACCAGTAATAATTCACACTCAGTTAATATTTGACTGCCAAGCATGAAGTATGTGGTGTAGACAGGAGAGGGTGGACGACCATGGCATGAATACGGCATGGAACGATGGGAAAGACACATGGAACATTATCTAACCATGAAATAATTGCAATCAAAAGCAAGAGTTGAGTGAAGCTGTAAATATTAGATGATGGTTGCAAAGATATTCTAACACTTCTTTTGCACCCTGTTGCAATCAATGGGAAAAATGAAGAGGTTCCAAAAGGAAGGATTTTCCAAGACTTCCAAGTCTGACCTACAATCATGTCTTGAAACTGGGCTATGGAGACCACATTCTGGGCTTTGTGGTGGGGATCTATAATAGCTAACAGCTGGTCCAGGACCTGTGAATGAATGAGAATGGGAAGTATCAATGTAGTCCTCTGAGCAGCATGAACACGACCAGATGTGTTAAATCAGTAATACAGATCTGGATCCATGGACATCTGACCATCTGATTCAGCCACTAACTCTGTCTATCCAGGCTACAGTGTAAACCAACAACTATCTCCATTTTAGTCATGCTCATATGCTCAACAAGCCTCGCCTTGGAACACTTTTTATGGCATACCACACCAATAATTGGCCAATTATTACCTGCTATTTTATAGTGCTGTCTTATTATAGTAAGTTCAGTATCAGCAGGTTAGCTTTGGTGTTGCACTTTATATACGAAGGACACACCTGTAGTACTTATGGGCAGCCTGAGGCTTGGCGAGCCGATCCAGAAACGCAACATCCTGTGAAGCACTTAGAGTGCTTACAGATGTTGATGCTTCCTCGAACAAACACAGACACAAGCCTACATTTTCGGACAATTACACTCACTCACACAAGACAACGTTTTAAGTGCAGTGATCAATATGGCGAAAAAACCCCCAATAAATATTATTTTGGTTCCTTAATAGCCACAGAATGGCTTCCGTTAAACATTTTCCAAACAGTAATCTAATGGTTTCCCTGCCTTCTAAAGAGTAAAGAGTCCACTTATTCATTTGCTGATTCAGTATATTTTCACTCATTTATTAATCTTCTGTAACCTCTATATACAGACAAGGGCTAGGCAGATCCAAAGAATGTCCCGAAATCACAGCCTTGAGCAGACTCAGACTTATTTTACATTGTAATTAAGTAAAATAATATAATTATTATAGGTAACATCCATGCCGCCCATGGAGGATGGGT